>CABFOQ010038705.1:10842-21891 GCA_900660455.1 Gephyroberyx darwinii
CTTCCCACGCTGCCATCACACCCTCCTATGCTTTCTCCTCACCCAACTCTCCTGTTCTCACACCCATCTACGCTGTCCCCTCACCCTCCTCCGTAACCCCACTCTGTCCTGTCCCTGAATCTGCCTCCCCTACTCAGCTGGTGCCTCCACCTCCCTGTATTCCACCTCCTCCACCTTTACCCCTCAATCATCCACTCAAGATGAAGTATATACTGCAAAAACGAACCAAGGCCTTCCACTGGGACCTCGTTGGCTCAGATAAGGTAACGATGTCTTTTAGTTCATTCATTTATCAGATAACGCTACATTTATCACATTTCCAGAGTTAAATATAAGAAATACAAATTGTCTCAGGAGGATGTATTTACTCATGAGTATTGGTTTTTTAGTATATTGGCTACTAAATACAAATACATTAAGGTCATTTCCAGCTTAGTTTCACTTCATCTTTCTTGCATTGGATCATTGTTGGGAATTATTCCTTGTTGAGTCACTCAGAGTTTCCCCTGCCCTTGTTCTCTGTAAGGTGAACACTGAAAAAATAGATTTGTCCCAATCCCAATTTCATTTGTTTCTTGGCAGATTGAGAAATCATTTTGGATGCGGAGAAGTGCTAGGAGGATTGAAATTGACACATCGCGCTTGTATGAGCAATTTGCAGTTCAAGATTTGGGAACGTTTGGTGCGACCGAGCCGAGTAATACCCTCCACATTATGCTCAACCAGAAGATTGCACACAACTTCAGTGAGTAGCTCAACAACAAATATGGTGCCGAGTGTTGAGGCGAATCATACGAAAGGCCCTTGACACAAGTGATGTTGCTTACAAATGCCGCCTGCAACAGATGGCTTTCAGCATTTAGGTGATAGAAGTTTCCGTAGCAAAAGCACAACATAATAGCTTGTCATTTCCATGTTATAATGAAACAGCATGCTTCAGGGTGAAGTCAAATAACTAACCTTGTTCCTTCAATGAATGGGAAATGTGATGTGATCTGTTGGTTTTACAACCACCAGAGGGAAGCACCACATAGAGCGATAATGATTTCTGCAGGAGCAGCGCTAAAATCAGTCTATTTATATTCTGAAATTAGACTTTCATTGTCCAATTAAGAAGCTGGCTTGAAGACTCTCTTAGGGCCTGCCTTTAAATGATTCCATTTTATTCCTTTTTAGTGACAGCCATGCTGATGACACCACTGTGGTTGTAAAACAGATAGATGGTTTTTCCTCATCTGTGTCTGCAGGGGGCAGTGTGTCTCTAATCAGGGAAGTATCACATCTGCCCATGCAATCTGCAGAGCTATTGTGAAATGGAACATATTCTGTCTCTCATCTAATGACTTTTCACTTTTGATTAGCTGAATGTACGTGGCTTGCGTATTTCAAGTCCCAAGCCAAGGGAGAACATTTCAGAAACTCCCTCTCATAGGTCTTCCAAGTGGCACAGAAACTGTGAGGCGATACAGACACAGCACCTCTGATGTGGCACTGGGCTGTACCAGGGTGTAGACTGGCAACATGATTAGAGTGCACACGTTCATAAAATATGGATAGGGATCTGTACAACAACCACAGCGATTTCCTGTCTGATATAGGATACGCCAGTGTTCCAAATTTACCCCTCTCTGACCTGGAAACTTTGGTTTGAGCACAAGGAGTATGAGCTTGGTGACAACTGCCTGCAGGCAACCCCAGGCCATGCATCTTTCCGCGCTGCAAGCTTTAGAGGAAGTTAGAGACTTGAGGAACAAGGGAATCTCTCTCTCTCCCTCTCTCTCTCCTTCTCTCTCTCTGTCTCCCCCTTTGGTCCTATTAACAAGTGAGTAAGCTCAGACTGACAAGAGACTTTTTGTAATGTAAACAGACAGAATCAGATCAGAGGTGGTGGACTGAAGCTGGATTTGAAGCCCGATTCTGCCTGTTTACACAACAAAAATAACTCCCCTAGGACAGACTACTCATTGAAGCCATGCAAAAAGCTGCATTGTCTTTACTGGTGTTACAGTTTTTCTCAGTTGCTTTGGCTCAATTCTCGAATGAAGTCGTCAAAACAATATGTGAAATTCTTCACAACATTTTGTTATTTGTGCACTCCAGAAAGAGCATTTCTCTTTGTTACCATCTGCAAATGTTTTATTACATTTAGGCAAATGACTTAGCACAATTGTCTACAATTTGAACAATTAGTGGTTTTATGTCTTTGTGATCAAAATAGATTATCTTTCTTCTCAGTCGAGCCCACATTTCATGAATTGCATTGATATGGAGTGGCCGTAAAGTCTGCTAAATTGATTTGTTGTCAGGTGAAACTCGAACTTCACTAACGAATGGGGAGTTTGTCACATCTTAGATCGACCAATGGCATGTGCTGTCCAGTTAGCTTACAGGTGTAAGTCATGAGTATGGGTATTGTAAAACACATTTATAGAGTTTGAGTGCAACAGAGTTTCTACAATTTGTGAACATGGAGGAGCCTAAACATTGGACAGCAACAGCCTGCCCATGGAAAAGGAAGAGGAGTAAGGATGCGTGGCGGTGTAGTAAGGGAAAGACAGCAGAATAGAGGAAGATGCAGAAGAGTGCAAAGACACACAGACGTGTCCCAGATGAAATTCACTTGTGGACCATGTAATCAACCATGGCCTTACAATGGCAGAGGCTGGTGTGAGTACACATATTCCCATCATTGGGCCATACAACTCCCAACACCTGCTGACTTTCCTGGACACCTTCTACGTGGGTCTCATCCCTGAGAATGACAGAGGTTTGGTGAGAAATGGCTTTTGTCATTGTCCAGGATAATGTCAGCTTCCACCGTAGTAATTTCATCAGAGAATGGTTTGGTTCCTTCCACCATACTCTCCATTCTTGAATCCTATTGAGGAATTCTTTTCTGCACAGAGGTGGAAAGTATACGATCATCAACCACAAAATCAGATGTCTTTGTTTGCTGCAATGGATGCTGCTTGTGATGACATGACAGCAGAAGTGTGCAGAGGATGGTTCCGGCATTACCTCCCCGTTGCATTGCAAGGGAGAGCATTAGGTGGGAGGACGATGAGAATCTGTGGCCAAACAGACAGGAGTGACAGGATGTCCAGTGATTCCCAGCACTGTAAATTTATTTGGTTACTGTAGTATACTACTGCATATAGTAGGACTATGTTTTGTTTCCACAGGACATGTTTTTTTTTCCTGTGCAGTGCTGTGTAAATCTTTTGTTTTTTTCTGTTTACTGTATTGTACTGTGTTGTGTGACCATTGCCGGAAAAATAAATTTAGCTTCAGTTTATCAGTTAGCTTCAGAAAAATAACAGTACAGTACATGTACCAGACTGTTTGGAAATTAGGAGATGAGGAACACACTTCCAGAGTCCACTGTTATTCTGACAACACATCCAAACATTTTGACCACCTTGGTTTTACACAATGTCAAAGGAACGAGTCATTTTGGTCATTGAGACAATAACTTCATTTTGACACATGAATTAAAGGTTTTGGATGAGTTACAGCCTCTTGCAGGTTAACTAGTGTTTTGCTGCACGTATGAGCTGTTTTGGGAAATGCATCTTCAGTGCTGAGAACTTTAAAAATGTTTCGAGAAATGTGCCAAAGCAATTGAGAAAAACTCTCCCTCTCTCTCTCTGCTTGTTTGCATGTTTCTCATCACTAAATAGATGCTGTTTATTCATCTCATGTCTCTTTCTTTGCCACACTATTTATTCATCTGATCCCATTACACTGGGAGTCAGTGTGCATGCAGAATTGTGCATTTTTTTTTTTTTTTTACAAAGACAGCAACGGCTCAGTAGATCTTCAGACTCCACCTCAATCAGATAATATAGCAAGTATGTGATCAATAATTAACACTAGAATTCATTAATAATACGTACACTCTCGACTGTTAATTAGCGCCAGACGTAACCTGACACCCTTACCCAGAGCGACATTAAGTACATAATCTTGCTTGCAATTGCACACTAAGGCGGATGGATTTAGACAGCACAACCAGGTGGTTGCATTACTGTTCGTGATTAAGAGCGGTTTCCTCTGACAAAGAACTATTGGTCTCAACAGGCAAGCAGAAACACCAGCGGCTCTCCATACCACACTCTAATAGGACAGTGCTGCACTGGTGCATTCACTGTAGACCTCCTAACAGCTTTGTATGTACTGCACAGGAATGCAGAATGACCATGGGCAAAAATGCTATAGCTTGTATTTGCAGATGAAAGAGACGGAGATAGAGACACCGACGGAGACGGAGACACCGTTAGTGTGTGTATGGGGGGGGGATAATGGCGGGAATGTTGGTGCCTGTCTCTTCTCTTGCACTCACTGCAACATTGCCAACTTGAACATTGAATCGAGAAATATGTCCCTTGTATTTGCTACACTTAAAGCCCGATTATGCTTGTCTTCCCATTATGAGCGACATGCTCAGATGGCTTCACACAGAGCAGCTTTTCCTCATACGTCAGAATCACCTCTCACTTTTAATCCAGTGCGGTCTCAGTAACAGTTTTGTATGATCGTGTTGCACGCTTGTTTAGAATGTGTGTCCAATTAATATGGTTATTTACCACGAGAGCCCCTGTGCATGCAGCCTAATCAAGGCTTTGCAGAGAGCACTGATCCATTTTGTCTAACGACTGAAAACGTCTGCTTTGTAATTAAAAGTACACCTGTGTCTCCCTGAGCCCGGCGGGATACACTTTCCCTCTCCCATGCCCAGTTTGTCCAAGTGCCAATCAACAAAGGGCTTGATTTGCACTTGTGACTTAATTTTTTTTCTGAGGTGAGATGAGGCGGCCTAGCCCCTTTCTTTGGAGGATTTCGGTAGCAATCTTAACATTCTTTTGTTTAATCATAAGGTGATTGTAAGTGGGAGTTTAATATTGTGTTCCTTCACTTGAATAAGTGACATAAAAGCCTCCGCTGGCCCCAGGGAGGGAATTATGTCTCGGCTCTTTTGTGTCAAGGATTTTAGAGACACGTTGCTTAAAGCTTCTGTACTTCCAAATTGTTACTCATTTAACATGCTTAGTTCATCTGATTGGTCATGACTGGAATTACGATCAGTTTGACGGTTTTAATTCAGCAAAAGAACGATGCCAATTTGGAAATGTTGAAAGTCAGCTGTTACATATTTAAACAACAAGCGAGGGCCTGCGCTGGTGGGTGGTTAGCATGTCTTGTACAGTGTTTTCAGAAAGCATTTAGATGATTGAAAATATGTGGCCTGACCTTGTAGTGAGGAAGCCTTAAAGTATTTTGTTTACTTCGGAACATAACACAACAGAAGCGACAAAATTTAATGCAAAGACGAGAGGTTTTGAATGCGAGTCGATCCGCTTTGTTAGACAACCTTACAAATTAACAAAAGAAAGTTGGACGCTGTAACTGCACCGCCAAAGACTACATCCTTGAAATGTGTGTCACTCAATCAAGCCCCGAATCTCTGACTGTCACCAGTATTCATCCCATTTATTTTACAGAATTCTCGTAGCAACATCCTAATGAATTATGGTTGTCACAGCTGCTGCATATGCAGAGGCTTTTTCGGAAAAACAAAAATTCACATCAGTTTTGATTTGATAGAATGCACATGAGTGCATTCCCCTTAGGCGTTTGAGGGAAAGTAATTAAGCAAAGCACCTTTTGTCTTCAGAAAGCTTTTTGAGTCATTTCATCGCTGGGTAAGGCGGCTTTCTGTCAAGAGGGAAGCTTCCCTGTACTATTGAGTGTGTTGATTTTTTTTGTCTATTGTTTCTCTAGATATCTTCCTCAAAAGTTTCCCAGTGCAAGCGGGAGAGCTGAAGGACAAACTGTTCATCATTAACGAGGACAACGGAGGCCTCTCTGATGAGCAGATCACCTCCCTGAGGAGGTACGACATGGTGTCAAAACACAACCCAGCATTTTCTGATTCGTATTCACTCCTCACAGCTGACAGGCGAACACGAGTCCTGCTTGTGTCCACAGCAGGGTAGTGTGTGTTTTACAGGAAGCGTGGAAACTAGCAGTTCAGTAAAACATCACGGCTGTGCAGCAACGAGGGCTGTGAATGTGAGGAAGAGATGAGGTTCACGCAGCACACAACATTCTAATACTACAGAGCAGATGACAGAATCTTTTACCGGAGCAGCTTACTAATAAAACTTTTATCTGGGGTTATTTGTGGAGATGGAACTATTGATGTGCCCCCAGGAATATAACACTGAAAGCAGGTAAAATGTTTTCCGATTCTTACCCTCCAGTTTAGTCGGTGGCTTTGGAGGCTGACCTCCTGGAAAGAGTGGGTGATCTAATGTACCGTGTGGAGGATTATATTTATTCTATGAAAACGTAATATATATTTTAATGTGCCATGCCGTGGGCCTGAGGAATACAGTCTTGAAAGAACCACTCCTAACAGGGGCTGCAATATTAATGATTGGCGCCTTTCCTACTGGCACATAGCCGGGCTCATGAAATAGTGAATTTCTTTGGTTTTGGGGGAAGAATGCACTAACATGACAGGAGGAGGAAGTCCATTTTAAGAGAAGCAGGGTTCAAATACAGTGCAAGTGAGTGAATGGTTTTTCCCATGAGAGGTGCTGCTGCTGCTTTATAGAAACTGACGAGGACCATCAATGCTACGTGGCTTTTAATCAGGGCCAGTGGGAAGCAACCTAACAGCACATGCCTCGCTCCAAGGGAATAAGCTAGAGACCATGTGATAAGAGGGCAGAGGTCAGAAAGAAAAACATCTCCTACTTCTGCTTCTCACTTTCTATATTGAATCTATAGGTGGCGGTTATTATCACAATACTGCAACTGTCAAAGATATTCAAACGAAAGCAGAGGAAGTAGATAATTATGCATTAGGAGTATAAAGATTGTACAGCCTATTGAATTTATGCTAGCGGCTTTTTCTTGATGAGACCAAAGCAGAAAAACACATCCATAACTCCTGTGAGTAATGCAGACTGTCACAGGTTCAAAGCCTTACATTGCAACATGTATTCTTTCCCCTTAGTGATGAAATATTCACTAGTAATCTAACAACGGCTGTGATGTTGTTATGTTTTGTTCTCATGTTCAAGGTATGTCCCGACTTTGGATGACGTGGAGATGTATAAATCCCACAAAGGACCTGTGGCAGAGCTGCACATTGTGGACCAGTACATGATGGAGGTACAGTTTGCACTTCCTCACATTAATTAGCTAGAGTTGCGCTTTCTAAGCCCCCCTGACGTTGTCGTGCGTTACTACAGAATACTATCTAATGGGACTCCTTGCACATTACGGCTTTACTTCCATGTCTCCGCTCACCTGCCTCTCTTTCATGCGCTGTGGGTGTTGTGATGGGCTCTCCCCATTCATCTGGTTATCACCTCCCAGCATGCCTGGCAGTCATGTTGGCAAAAGGATGCAGAATGGTTAGCAGATGAACAGCAGGATCAGCCCACAGTGCTTTTCAGGAATATGTGACACCAGGCATAAGGGATATAATTATAAAGACACACGGTGACATTTCCTGTGATAAAACATTACGTGCATGAAGATGTGCTCTGCTTTCATGCACAGTAAACATTGAAGGGTTTTTGGAGGAAAATGTGGTTAGCTATGTCTTAATGAGAATAAGTCCAGAATAGGAAACTGGAGTTAAATCCTTTGGCAGTGAGGAAATCAGCTGCACCTGTGGCACTTTTCTCACCATAGTTCTAATTATAATCTAATTATCTCTCACAGAGGTGGAAATAGTCTGATCACCTATGTAACAACTCTAATCATCACATTTAATTCAGGGTGAGTTTAGTGTTATGGAGCATGTGACAATAGCGCCTGGGAACACATTTTCCATCGTTAACGATAGAAATCGATTATATATTTGTTTTTGCGAGCGCTGACCTTTCCCTCCAGGAGATGAGTGGACCAAATCATGAGCGTGCTACACATGCCATCATGCTATAATGTATAGGAATGGTCCACTCTTCCACAGGTTTGTCTTCCACTTTATGTGAGGTTCTGTATGTTCTTTGTACCATGTCTGTGCATGAGTACCGCCTTTATTTTGGAACTTGTAATAATCTGCCCCTGCAGCAATTGTACCAAGGTGAATCCCTTTATGACGTTCTTTGAACAAACAAGTGTAATTCTGAACAAGAAAAAGGGAGTGGGTGCCTAAAAATGTGTGAACACAATCCCAGCATGAATTAAATTAATATTGTTACATTAGCATGTGATCAGTGTGATCTATTAACCTTCAATTAAAAATTTGAAATGTGTTAGAAAATGTGACAAGATGGATAGCGTGGCGCTGGAGAAGAGTGGTGAGGATGACACACACTGGCCCATCTTCAAAAATAGCCAAATGATTACACAGTCTAGATTTCTAACACCAATCCTAATATCTTTTCCTTAACCATCCATCAGACCAGGCGGCCTTTGGCTTTAGAGAGAAGCACCTGAGCATGAGAGAGAATGGTCTGACAACTCAGAGTGATTTATTAGAGGTTAGCACCAACACAAAGGTCGACTAGGCAGCTCAGCCAATCGTTTCAAAGTGTCAAACCTTCAGTTTCTCTGTTAAATCAGCCTGCCGACAGGCCCGCAGCTTTCTACTTGAGGCCGAGGCAATCTGGGCTCTCCATGCCAGAGAACCCTAGTCTGTAAGAACAAACTGCAGCCATCCAATGACTATACCTCCCTCAAGTGTCTCCCAGCAGCACCGCTTTTGAAATAAATCTGAATAATCACATGGAAATAGGCTGTGCGATGTTATGATAATTACACTGTGTGTGTGTGTGTGTGTGTGTGAGGTTGTGTAAAAGAGAGAGCTTGTTTGCATGTATAGTGGGTGCAGACACACACATGCAGCTCATTGCTCTTACATCTGTTCCCTGCTACAGATGTGCAACATCCCCCAACTGAGCACACAACTTGACCTGCTGCTGACTCTGAGAGAGCTCCCAGTCAGCATGAACGACCTGCAGCCTGTGAGTTACTTGTTCACTTATTATGGAGTCAAATCCAAAGAGGTATCAAAAGTTGAACTGTGTAAAAGTTTGTTCCTTATCCTGCAACCTGGAAAGGTTAAAACCACAATCTCCACAAGACAAGATGAAACATGAAAATGCAAATGTATTCTGTAATGCAAATGTTAATGTTCAGATACATCATGGTTATAGACAAAAATGAAAAGGACATCTGGGAACAGAGTGACATTAATACATGAAAGCTTTTTCCTTCAGTTTGACTTTTATTTTTGAAGTGAGGATGAAGTAGTTTCTATTCTACTTGCTGAATGGTTAAAAGTCTTCAAATATAGAACGGCATGAGAGGCACTTTAAGACACCTCTCTTCATTTGAGAAAGATTTATCTTAATCCAATAAACTTCCCTTTTTCTGTCGATGGCATAATATATACAGCATTGTCAGCTCTATTAGAAACCCAAACTTGACTCTCCTCAGCATAGACAAGCACTCTAAAACCATATACTGAACTGAAGGATTTTCTAAGGTTAGTCCTATTAATGACCACCCTATGTTGAGTTCACAAACTTTATCTTAAGCAAAATGTATCTTAAGGAAGATATCCCAGATAAATAACATGCACAAATAAATTCATTTATTTAACAAATCCTTTAGCAGCGATGACTTCTAACGTCTCCTGAGTCTCTTCATCTTCCTGGAAGGATTTTTTTTTTCTCATCTTAATTGGGCTTGGACCAATCCAAAACACAAACTTTCTTCTTCTTCTTGATCCATTCTTTGGTACATTTGCTTGAATTCTTAGGATCATCAACGTCTTGTTGAACACTTTCGGCCCAGCTTCAGCTCTCTGGACTGGCGGCCTGACAGCCCCAGACCATGACACTCTCATCACCATGCTTGACCGTAGGGAGAAAGTTATTTTGGTGGTTGGTTTTAGGTTGTCACATTGCAACCAAACAGTTCAGTTTTGGACTCATCTGTCCAGAGAACAGACTTCCAGAGATCTTCAGGTTTGTCCAGGTGGCAACTTTATTGTTTATAGACAGTACAGGTTTCTTCCCTTTCCCTTAATTAAGGGACCTGCATAGAAAAAAAAAAAGAACGAAGAGGAAAAAAAAAAGTGGGGTGAAAATTTTTAATTTTTTTTCTCATATGGCATGTAGCTAACGATTAGCCAGCTAGTTAACGTGCACATTGTTAGTCCTAGAAGGATGGAGGAATATGTGAATATGAATATATCAATATGAATATTAACATAACAGCCGAAGTATGTCCTCTTCTGGGACTTTCCTCGTTCGGAGGAACTCCAAAAGGTCTTCCTCCATCCATTTTTTTTCACCCCACATGCTCCTCAAACCATTCCTGAACAATTTCTGCAGTGTGGCAGGGTGCATTATCCTGCTGAAAGAGGCCACTGCCATCAGGGAATACCGTTGCCATGAAGGGGTGTACTTGGTCTGCAACAATGTTTAGGTGGTACGTGTCAAAGTAACATCCACATGAATGCCAAGACCCAAGGTTTCCCAGCAGACCGGAGGCGGTGGGGTGCATCAGCGATGCAACCTGAAATGACAGAGGTGCGGATGTGTACGTATCCGTATATGTAGGGATTGGGGTGTCTCGTCATAGGGAGGACTGGGAGTGACTTGCTTAAAGGGCTGATTGAATAACAAGTGAGGCCAATACAGAGAGAACGCCTGGAGTAGCGATGGATAGATAACTGATGAATAGATACGAGCCAGGTAGTCTTCCTGATTGAACTTATGCTAAGCTTCATATTAATATAAAATATATAAAATTAATTGACACAGTAATAATAATAATAATAATAATAATAATAATAATAATAATAATAAATAAATAAATAAATAAATAAATAAATAAACAAACTTTTTGTATCTTCCCTGGCAAACAGCCAGTTGTTAAAGTACCCAGACAGTCCAGGTCCATCATTAATCAGACTAATCGTTAACACTCTTCTAGAGCGTTATTGTTTATTGCTATTGGGGACTGCAGGGTCTGAAGATATTGCAGCCAGACAGGAATACCTCCCAGGTCCTCACT
>CABFOQ010038705.1:21911-32757 GCA_900660455.1 Gephyroberyx darwinii
CTGATTTTTTTGGTTTTGTTTTTAATGCGATTCTCTGAAGCTTCTGTTTCTTTCGGCATCAGTGCTTGCTTTTCCTAATCCCTTGTCTGCTGACTGTCAGAGAACGAACAGGATGTATGGATAAGAATGATTGTGCTGTAATCCATTGGCCATGACAGTCATTTTTCTTTGTCTAAAACACAGAGACACACATACTGTATGCTGGCAAGATGACACTACCACTACTTCATTAAGTTTAAATTTATTTTTCTCTTTACGTTTTCCTCCTGCTGTTGTTTCATCTCTCTGCTGCGTTGTAACTGAGATTTGTTAAAAAAATCTGTGGACTGCAGAGTTTGTGTGCAGGTACTCTGTGACAAAAGGTACGCTGCCCTCTAATCTGCAATCCACGGTTGATACAGCTGTTTTACAATACATTGTATCCAAACATGGAGGGGCTACCCACTGAGCAAAGATACGTCCAAAAGATGTCTTTTGAACATCTTTGTCGCACGTTGAAAAGACGTCCCCTGAGGAGCCAGAATGAAAGTTGTGGAAAGCTGTGGAAGATGCCCACAGGACCTCTGTACAAAGTTAAAAATGAGTTCAAATGTGGTCATTGTGGACGTCTTTTCAACATCTTATAACGTCAACTGCAGACTCATTTTAGTCATCCTCATTCTTGGGCGTCTTTGTCACACGTTGAAAAGACGACCCCTGAGGAGCCAGAATGAAAGTTTTTATGACGTCTTTTTATGACGTCTTCTGAACGTCCAATGTTGACATCCACAGGACCTCTGTACAAAGTTAAAAAATAGTTCATATGTGAGAGAAAGAGGTTCATGACTGAACTTTATTCATCACATACATGCAGTGAAATTATTTTTTTCTGCACACCCCTGACTAGATATACACACAACACACACACACACACACATTTTTCAGGTCAGAGGGCGGCCATTGAACAGGACGCAGTTTTGGGATTAAGTGCCTTGCTCAAGGGCACTTTGCGGTGTTGGTGGGCACTGTGGCTGTGTCATTTTTTTCATTCACCAACCATTCGAACCAACAACCCTCTGGTGATGGGTCGGTCTCTCTAACCGCTAGGCCAACCTGCTGCAAATTCCCTGCTGCAGATCTAACCCAGGCCGCGGGTGAGAGCACCGAATCCTAACCATTAGACCACCAATGAATGTGGTCATTGTGAAAGTCTTTTCAACGTCTTATAACGTCAAACTATACTGCTTCTGGACTGTGTGTGTTACTTGAACATAAAGTGAGCATTTCCTACTTTGTTAAGTGTTTAGAGATATACAGAAACTCAGTAATTTGTTTACATAGCGAGTATAATTTCATTCATAGCTTGCCTTTAGCACATAAAACACACACTCTCACTCTCTCTCTCGCCCTCTCTCTCTCTCCAATAATAACAATAAATATGTTGTTAATAAATTATACATATTATTTATTTGTTTTATCACAAATAAAAAATATTTCATTAATCACATGTTGATTTCCTGCACCTGTCTTGCACGTCCACAGACGTCCAAAAAATCTCCAAGCCAGATATGGTCCTGGACCTACCGACGTAATATAGCCATGATCTGCACATCTGGCAAAAATCTCATGTTTGCTGGGTCTTCTCTGTTGCAGAATACTCTTAAATCCTTGGATTCTCTGACAAGGCAGATTTCTTAAGCCTAGAACATTAAGGAGGATTTACTTTCCATCTGACAGACAGAGCTTGAGGATAGAAAATAGAGATGTCACCACCTGGGAAATGTTTCCCTCACCCATGTTGTGCTTCGGTGGCGCTCAATTGTGCTACTAGAGTGACAAGCTCCATTCTGCATTGTAGACCTGCATGGTTCCTTCTCTCTGTCTGCAGCCATTTACAAAGAGAATAAAAGAAACTGAGGCCAATAATACAATAGACAAGGTAGAGCTGTGGCCATGGAGGTGTCTTCTGACAGTGATGTGATAACAGCAACTTCAGTTTCATAAGAAGCAGATTTTCCTGTTAACGAGATACACTACATTCATGGTCATAATTATTTTAATAATATTACAGAATTTGTATTCTTTTAAAATGTAACTTTGATTTGCCAAATCAGGGCCCTCTAGCAGCTGGTTATGTACAAGCACATTTAGGGAGAGAGATGTCTACACATTTTAGTCTAACTTATGTAGTTGGGCTGGAGTTCAGTGTTAAGACAAGAGAATGATGCTTGTCTTTCCCGTGACCCTGTGCAGCGGTATCAGGAGACATATGGTCTCCCTCAGCAGCTTGATGGACTGGCTCTGTTATAGTCCGACCAAACCAGGTTTCCATGATGGTAGGGATTTTAGTTCTGTGTGGTTGTAGCTTTCCCACTGGAAGGCTCTAGGAGGTTATTCTTAAAACAGGAGCATATGGCGGGAGGATTGCATCTGGCTGGTTTGGACCTTTGGAAAGGTTTGTCAGAGACTATGGCTCCCCTCCAGCCACCTTTTGTAAAACACTTAAATATCACACTTTTCTTATCTGTATTAAACAGATTTGCTCATCAATATTGGCTGAACTGTGAAAATGTTTAGATATTGTAGAGGCATATTTGTATTTGACACAATTGCATAGCAGAGCGTAATTTTGCGAAACAACAAGGACCCTGATTAGTGAAATTATTCATTTTATGAGGTCAAACGAGGTGTTGCAAGATAGCTGTTTACCTTTTATAATGTAAAATACTAAAGCAGAGAGCTATTTTTGTCTGCAGTTTCTCAGCACAAAGAATTGAAACAAAACAAGCTTCATCCTTTTTCCACTCACATCTGTGGAGGGATGAAAGGGAGAGACGGTATGCAGTTGGATTACACACAAAAAAAAAGGACTTTGCTCTGTGCTCTTGTGCTTGTCTTTCAGCTGATTAACCAGAAGATCAGAATGTGCAAGCAGCTGTACAACTCTGGGTCATTTGTTTCCGTGCTGGAGTACCTCCTCGCCGTTGGCAATTACCTCAACGAGAATGCCGGAAAGGAAAAGGCCAAGGGATTCCGCCTCTCCTCCTTAACTAAAGTAGGGTTTCACCACTGTTGCCTGACCTTTGATGGAGTATCCAGCACTAGGCTAATAAGACTACTCATTGATATACACAGCAGGGCTTCTATCTCTCCCTTCAGTTTTCTCCCCCCTGTCCGTCCTGTTGTGGTCAGACAGGTCCGCTCAGGTCATCCCCTCAGCCAGTCTGACACTTGTGATTGACTCCGAAATGAAACTTTGGCCAACACAAGGCCACTAGGGGCTGGTTCTCTGGGAGCTGAACTACCAGTAACTGTAGCAGTCGGTGGTTTTACCTCACCGGATCTTTCCATCAAGCCACAATATCTGATCCCATTATCTTGTTTTTTTCCCCCCAGGTTTTCATACGTCGTTTTTACTGTTGTCTAGAGTTTCTTTAGACATTCAGAGTGTTGGAATATCTTGTTTCTGCATTTCTATTGATTTTTGTTTCAACCTCTGTTTTGTGTGCATGGTCCCCTAATGGGAGGGTTTAAGGGGCAGGGCCCTTGGCC
Organism: Gephyroberyx darwinii; assembly: GCA_900660455.1. Classification (NCBI taxonomy): domain Eukaryota; kingdom Metazoa; phylum Chordata; class Actinopteri; order Trachichthyiformes; family Trachichthyidae; genus Gephyroberyx; species Gephyroberyx darwinii. The sequence continues at coordinate 25,443 of CABFOQ010038705.1, forward strand.
CAGATGTAAAATGTCCTCAGCTCCATTTAATGAAGTCGAGCCCTTATATTCCCTCAGAGGTGTTTCGAGGTCTAATTGAGAGGGGCAAGTTGTCGTTATTTGAGACAGACCCTCTTGAAATTAATGGCTGAATGTTTTTTGTTTTTAAGAAAAACGTATTGAGGTTATCTCAGATTTGTTTTTTTTTTTGTTTGCTTCCAAGAGTCAATACTCAGTGCATGTCTTGTATCTATGGTCCTCTGGGGATGGCCTGGACCTTAAATTGGTAAACAACATAACCTAGAAAAAGACTATGAATGCCTATCACAGGAATAGAGAGGTCCCCCTTGCATTGCAATGATGTAGAGACCATTTTATATATATCACTTTGTATGGGTGCATTTATATTGATTTTATACCCAGTCAGTCCGAATTGTCACCATACAAAGTAAAGGCACACCACAACTCAAATACTACTACTCCTAATAATAAATATAGCTGCAAGCAGCAATTAAGGGACCATGACACTAGAAGTAGCAGTAGTAGCAGTAGTAGCCGTAGTACTGGTAGTATCTGTGTCTGTACCTGCCTGTGTGAGAAATGTCACCACCTGGTCAGAACAAAGCTCAGACAAGCCGTTGAGGAGTAGTTAACATTTTACTGGTTTTTGAGCCCTTGTGCCATGTGCCGCACTGAAGCACTAAAGCACCCTTTGTTACTATGTATTCTCTCCCTCCCCAGCTCTCCCAGCTTCGTGGGAGCGACAGGAAGTTCACCTTGATCCATGCCCTTGTGGAGCAGATCATGTTGCATGAACCACACTTCTTAGCCACGTTTACCCAGGAGTTGGCAGAATTCGAAACTGTCCCAGGAGGTATAAGCTAATCAAGATTTCATCAAAGCCGAAAAAGCTCTGCGCTACTTTTCAACCGGGGCCAGTTAAGTGAAACTTACATTTTCTCCATGTGTCTCTGTTTTTGGATAGCTTCCATCAAAGGACTGACCGCAGAAGTAGATGGTGAGTAGATCACATTTTACTATCGTTGTTCTTAAATCTGCTGATATCAATGCAATACTGACACTACTTTTTAGTTATTTGTCTATGTGGAAGTAATGGGAGTGGACTAGTAACATTTACTACATCTATCTCTATGTGTAGTTTAAGAGGAATTTGTTGACTCACTCTGTTTTGGGAGTATATAAGCTCCATCCAATATAGTCTCTGAATGATGACTTACAAACAGTTGCCACAAGTGCAAATACAGTTTTTGACAGGATCAGACAGGAGGCACCATCTGATTTAAAGCAGCTATTTGCTTCAGTGGCCAGATATGATGGATGGTAACCAAACTGTGTCTCGCTTCAGTCCTGAAGAATGAACTACAGAAGGTCATACAGTGTTGGAAAAAGTATAAGAAGAGAACTGTGGGGGATCACCCAAACTTCCCCAAAGACCTGAAGGTAAAGTATTACTATTTATTCATCCGTTTATTTGACGATACTGAATATGGTGCTGTTGTATCATTTTAAATTTTAGTTATTGAAATAAATGTCTTCATTTGGGCATCATGGGACAGAGCAATAAAACATGACAATACAATTTTTTTTAGAAAAAATGTGAAATATTTTTTTATGATTGCAATCTACGTACAAAACAGAAAACCCAGTAAATAAAACCTGATCAACAGTGATTAGCAGTTTGAGTAATGAATTAAATAAATGAACGAACGAACCCACCAGGAACTCCTGCTTTTCTCCACACCACAGATGGCAATCGAGAAGTACAATACAGATCTCTCTGTGCTGACGAAGAAGTGTGAGGAGATGAAGAAACTCTACTCTGACATATTGGTAATCCCTGAGTTATTATTTCAATATCTTTGTTGTACAGCCTCAGAGATGGATGGTCCCCTGTTCCAGTAGTGTCCAAATGCCTCTTTTCAATTGTTTCCCAGCTTATCTCTCTAACTGGGAGAGTATATATATATTTCAGAGGGAAGAGGAACGAATCCTCAAGGTTACTTCTGGCCCCCGAGGGCTTACTTCAGCAGTGGGCTGTAAGACATCAGACATGTGTCGGCATAGCCGCCACATGTCTTGGCGCAGCATTTGCTTCCGTCTCCCGTAGCCAGAAACAGGAGTTCTTCCTGACCCTTAATACGTGATGTCACACCAGAGAGATACAGAGAGAATGATGTACAAATGACTACAGGAGAGACTGTAAGAGAACCCCAGGTGGTTTTCTGATGTGGTTTTAGTCACACACAAACCGCAAATTGTAGTTTTGGTTCGTCTGTGGTCTTTGGTTTATAGCTTTCTATGAGAAGATGTTCATGTTTAAAATCACAGATTGTGTATAACAATGTGTTTAAAATCTTACATTTAGCGGTATTTCATTTGAAATAACATTTTACTTCAGGTTTAGCTTAGTTTCTGTTTTCTTACTTCAGCAGAGGCTGCTCTCACATGTTGACTGGACTGTCCTAGATCATGATAGACAAATGATTCAATTGAGGTGTATTTCCCTTTAAGCATGTCTGGGCCTGGGCCTCAGACCTCTTCATAAAGTAAACTCCTCTGTTACACATATCAGATTTAGTGGAGGTATGCTCATCCCAATGTATTTTTGTTTTATCACATTGTCTATAAAAGAGAATATTTTTTTTGCCCACTAACCTGGTTAGATGAAGTTTATAGAGCTTAAGCCTACTTTTGACATCTTAACAGGTGCTGTATCTTTTTTATAGAGTTCCCGCTCAAAACAATCAATAGGAAAGCAGTGCTCATTTTCCCACCTTTCCTATCCCTCCGTGGACAATCCATCATCGTAGAGAGTCCATTTACCCTTCCTGCTGTGTTAGAGCTCTGAGATATGACAGTGTGAGTTGTGAGCTTTAGGCTTGGTAGGGAATTGTGTTATACTAGGTGCACAATTAGATTCCTGTTCACTCTAAACTTTTTCCACAACTTGCACAGAAGAGAGCAAGCGAGGGCGGGGTGTCTGAACACAATCAATGCGCAGTATATCTAACATTATAAGACCGTTCCCTTTGTTTCCCAGGGAGGAATAAAACCTGCTACAGTCAGAGATAGAGGCAATGTAGGCTCTGGTCATATGTATGGTCTACCTATGGTCATAAAGTAGATATAGGTACCGTCTAGGCCATTGCAAGGAGTTGCAAAATAACCAGTGCTGTTCCAATTGTGACCTCCTGCAGTAAGTCCCTCCAGGAACATCGGGGAAAATGATTGAGACTGACTAGGCTATGGAGTCGTGCAGGGGAGCAGCAGGTTGGGGAAAGAAGTCATATTTAGTCACATCTTGCCAGGGGGTTGGGGAATTCATAATGATGCCCTTGAAAAGCCAACTTGCACATCTATTAAACATAGAAGCAGCTCATGAGAGTTTTTGAGAGGTTGATTTAGGAGATTTGAAGGCCTGTTTTGATTGTCGCTACTCATGATTTCATAACCCCTTCAAACTACTGAATAAAGGGAGACATTTTACATAAGGTGTTTTGCAGTAATGCGGCTAGATCTTAAGTTTACCCTCAAAGTTCTCCTGTACAGTATTTGATGTTTAGGGCCTCCACGTTCTGCTGCTCAGCATACTATGTGGTGAAATCAAACATAACATTCCTCTTCATGGATAACAGGCGGCATCCCTTTGACCTTGCTCCCCATGCACATAATGTGAACATGTATGCACTGTAAACCAGTCAAGGGAGAATACTGACTGCGGATAAAACCCATAGTTTGAAGTGCTTTATATTGGGGAATAGCCTTTCCATTAACAACAACAATATTGAGGACATTTAATCAACAACATTTACTCCTTTAAAAGATAGATAGATAGATAGATAGATAGATAGATAGATAGATAGATAGATGTGTGTGTGTTATGAATGTAATGACTGATTTCTCCTCAGATATTTACATCATTGCAACCACTGAACCAGGCACATTGTCATTTCCATGGTTAGTTAAGCATTGTTTAGATGTTCAGTATTGAACGGCATTGAAAACTGCTGCACCGCGGCAGGCATGTGTCTCCTCCAAACTTGCGCCTTGTGCTACTTTATCCCCTTTTTTACTTTAGGTCAGCTACATAGATTTGGCAAGTTGTTGTCAAACTTTGTGTTGACAATGATGTAACGCTTTATGCTCTTGCTCTCTGTTACTAGTGATGCTCACAGCGCCTTGCGTTTGAGCAGGAGAAAAATGGCTCCTATGTGATCACAGCCTAACATGGAAACAGCCAATGTCGACACACACACCATCATATACAACGTATGACACACTAAGGAGTAAGGAGCGCTGTCAGCCGGCTTTGGTTTTTCCTGCCAAATTTGCTCTGGAATCACGTTTTAGAATGACACCGGTTTTATAAATATATAAGGTACGACGGCCAAACACGTCTATGTGTGCGTTCATTTCTGTGTTCTTGTGTAACGCTTTTTGCAGTGCACACTCCTTAGGGGAATTTCGGCATGCACTGTTTAGGCTGTGCAGTGTCCCCAGAGTCCTGAATTAGAGAAATATAGTGTGCGCTTGTAAACCTTCCACATACCAGGAAGTCTCTTGGTGATTTTCTAGCTGTAGTGGCTATGTCAACTATTAAATATTTTGTTCAGCATTTCTCTTAGTTACAGCAACACCGTGCTAGCAAAGCTTTTAAAATCAACGTAGTCAGCTTACCCTTTATGTAACAATTGGCAGAAAAACACAACAAAGGTCTATCTTCTTACGTTAGATAATGCTAGTTGCCTATGGTATGCTAACATGTTAGCAAGTGTACAGGACAGAGAAATCTACCAGAGACACAAGAGATGATTTTGGTGGTTCTCTAAAAGGTAAGTTGACCAATAAGCCAATTTCCTGAACACTTGGTGTGGTCCTTTAATGCACCATGTTCTGAAGACACCATATATGCATTTCAAGTGCACTTCAGTCACTGCAGATAAGGTACCTATCATTTTGCTTGTACGAGAAAATAGCACAAACCTGCACACTATATATGATAGCTTACAGGTCAAGAATGCTTTCCATTCTGAAAAGTCAATGCAAAAAAGTCTACAAGAAAATGTTGCTTTGGAGGTGGATATGCCTTTTGGGGCTGCAATTTTTCTCTCTTGGTCTAAAAGTATTATATGTAGGCCTGTTGTTCCAATGGCACTTAAATGCTAGTGTACTATTCTCACTGTGAAGACCAAGACCAACTCAATCCAATGCCTAGGAGTCAGGAATCGTCTTAGTCTCTGCTTTAATAAGCTGCTATCCCATGCATTCATGAATAGAGTGAAAATGTATGATGAGTACTAAATGAGTAATAAAATACTAATTAATAAATAAGTAATGACACTTTCACAAGCATAAGTGAAAGGATGACAGAAAATAAAACCAAGCCCCCAAAACAGGTCTGCAATAACAGATATGGATGACTTCCTGTCTACAGTTAACATGAGTTAGCCACTTCCTGTTTACTGCCACTAAGGGGAGAAACTCAACTAAAATAGCCAAAACAAGCAGATTGGAGTTTTGGTTCTCCAAACGTTACTTGGGGGCAGAGCTGCTCTAGAGGTAGAAATAATCTCAGTGGTTGAGTTAAATCTCAATGGGCGGAGCCAAACAACCACAGTTTTTCTGGTTAAGTAACATTAGACTGAAGTCCAGTGAAAAAGACAAGGAGTAATTTAAGACAGGCTAATATTATGAAGCCCAGCACTCTTGCTATTCACTGAAACAAGCAAAAAAAAAAACTAGCAGAGTGCTAGTGAAGAGTTTGCTATGTGGGAGCATGTGGGTGAATATTGTAATATTGTTTATTTTAATTGTTTATACACTCATTTTATTTAATTTGTTGTTATGATTCAAGCAAACAAAAGCATGACAGCTTTATTTCAAGCAAAAGGCAACCTTAATTTGATGGAGTCTTTCAAATTAAAAAGAAATAGTAGGCCAACAATATTAAATTACAGAGATGAAGAAGAAACACAAAATAGATTGCCAAAAGCCAGCAGTACTTGTAGACTCTAGCAGATAGCGTAGCTTACATGTACTTGTCATTCTCTCCTTCTCATCACCCTATAGCATGTCCTAGTTATGTTCCCAACTGGAACTGGATACAAACATGATATGTATCCTCTGCATACAAGCCGACTATTGTTGCCCGTCATGAATAAAATCATAAGACATTGCCTCTGGTTCAAACTTCCTTAGCCAAAGTGTGCAGATTAAGAGCGTGGAGCTCCTTCAGATGAAAAAAAAACAGCCCAAATTGTGAGAGATGCCAAACTGCATTTTGAAAACAACTGTTCTAAACCTTCATCTATTTCAATTGACTGACTTTCACAACATTAACCTTTTGTCCTGAATATCGGCCGTGTTTTTAAAATAGCATGCCAAAATAAGTCATTTTCAAAATGCCTCTTCACTTTCAGCAGCCTAGTACAGTTTCACCTGGTTTTCATGAGAAAAAAAAGAGTTGTGCATTGACTCTTATTGATACAACATATACAGTATACAGTATATATATATATATATATATATATATATATATATACATACAGTATATATCAATATTGATATATTGCAACTTGTAGATGAAAATGAAAATTTCAGTTACTGAATACCAACGCTAATCCAGAAATATTAATACTGATGAGTACTGAGTACTACTGAATGCTTGCTTATATAAAAATATTATTTTCTTGATTAAAGGGAAATAGAAATGGAAACACTTTTGCTGAACAAAGAAACTCTTTTGGGTCCTAGTAGATATGTCTAAATTATTTCATTTCATATTGCATTTCATTTTGTACCTGAAAGTTTTAGATTGGATTACATATTAAGCTCAGTCAGAGGTCAGAAATGTATGTCACATTACATTTACATTACAGTCATTTAGCAGACACTTTTATCCAAAGCGACTTACAATAAGTGCATTCAACATAGGTAGGCAAGAGAACAACTAGTCACCAGAAATCATAAGTGCATTTCCTTCCTAAACAAGCATCTAAGAGCATAACCAGTGCTAAGGTAAAAGTGCAGTAAATTAGCTACCTATTTTTTAAATAAACAAATGAGACAAATAAGTGAATCAAATGAACAAGAGCTAATAAACAAGCGCTAATAAACAAGAGCCCAGGCAAATAAGTGAAGACAAATAGGCAAGTGCTAAGAGGAAGGCTCAGGGTAGTGTTTCCTGAAGAGGTGGGTTTTCAGCCTGTGGTGAAAGATGGGCAGCAACTCTGCTGTCCTGACATCAGTAGGGAGGTCATTCCACCTGGCTGACAGTTCAATCATATCTTTCGTCGGGGACGGGGTCATCGGTCAA
>CABFOQ010038715.1:7910-25904 GCA_900660455.1 Gephyroberyx darwinii
AAAGTCCTTGAGAAGGATCTGAGTAATATTGCATCACTCTTATCTCTGTGTTCTAATTGTGCACCGTGAAACACAAAGAGGGGAGATGAGAATTCAAAGTGGTCTGTAGCGAATGATGAGAGAATGATAAAGCGCCGCCCCGTGCGTTCTGACAGAGGTTGGAATGAGATGCGGTGAGCCCGGGACAAAGACGAACCTCTGGGGAGACGCAGCCAGAAACTTTAATGAATTCCTATTTCACAAAGGCTGCCTATTACATCTCTCAAGTTGCTAGACAGGTGCGCCGGTCACTGTTTTCAGGTACTCTCATGTGAACCAGTGTCGCAAACCTGTCAAGGCACAAGGAGGAGAAAACATAGGCGCCGTCTGTTACACACAAACACACACGGCTACACTTTTGTGCCCAAGTGCCGCTTATGACTTATTTTAAGTCTTCGCAGCAAACAAATCTTCATGTTCTCTTCTTTTAGCACTGCTAATTTAACAGCAGTAGTGTGAGGTTACTGTTACTGTTTGTTTAGGTGTAAATAATGTATCTAGATGCTCACATCTAGATCATGGAGATCATGATGCACCTACTGCACGGGTGGCGAGGAATTCACTTCATTTGGACAGAAGCGTATCACCACAGGGGGTCTGAATGTGCCTTAACGTCTCTCCACCTTCCAAACAGCCGTTCAGTCCGTCCACAACACGTCAGTAGACAAGAACAAACACAAGGTCAGTGATGTAAAAAGTTCAAAACACTGAGGGGAGGATCACCTTGGCCACTGAATGCACCGTGTTGCATTCAACGTGACCTTCTAGCTGCTCAACAGAGTAACAGAAAAGAAAAGCACCATATTCACCAATATGCAGAAGTATAGCCTTGGTATTATTTTCCATTTGCGCAAAAATCGTAAACAAAGCTGAGCTGAAACTACAATACAGACACTGGTATAGCAGCTCACAGTTATCTGCTTTTTAAAGTGTATTGTTTTTATCTGAGAGAGCCATTGAGAGCCAACATGTACGTAAGCCATCTGGAACTGAATCTCGCTGATTTTTCAGCTTGGACACTTCAACTGGACGCAACACCAACGCAGCAGTGGAGGAGCTTTCATTGATTTCAAAGACGCATTCCCTCCATGGGTGATGGCTGCAGAAGAGCTTCTGGGTTATAAGTTCATGGTTACAAAACAAAGACAGCCAGGTTGAGCTCCTCGTTGCTATCTTATGGTGACAGGGTCTATGGAGTGGATCTGCAGCAAGGCCTTTCTCAAGCTGTCCCCTACTCATCTAGAGGTTTTGATATTTTCAGTCCCACTTTCTGTTGCTCTTGTGATGAATTCCAAGAGTATCTCCTGCAGAGCTGCACACAAAGCTCTACAGGCTAACAGGCTTACTAATGAATAGATGCAAGGAAATGGATGTCAACATTTCTAGCCAAGGACACAAAATGACAGTGTAGGCTACTGGTGCTTGAATAGTAGTGCAACTCTGCATTCAATCTGTCTTGTTTGTATAGATGAATGTATAGAAAAGTGAAATATCGAGTCTCAAGTATAACATTCATTTTCTGTCTAGACTTGTAATATACAGATGAATACCTTAAATCCTGCAGTATCTGACCTATTTTGGCAGATGGAGGCACATTTTGGTCTGGCTGGTGTTGCCCCACGCCAAGAAGCACCTTCTACTGAAGATTTTGACTTTATACACCCACCCACTCATCCGGGGTGAGGTGTAGACCAGATATCTAGCACACAGATCAGTATGAGTGCGAGGTGCCCCAGGTGAGATCATTACATTACATTACAGCAGAACCTGAGACTTGCACCCTGAAGACGTTCTCCAGGGAGAATTCAAAAGTGCATCCAAACATTAACATTAACATTAAATATGGTGTTGGACCACCAGCTGCCAGAACAGCTTCAGTGGTGATAGTGGTGGGAAATGCTTTCTGAGGCACTGGTCCAGAATCTGCAATAATCAAAAAAAGTGTTCAGTGCCACTCCTGCCCTGCTGACAGAGACGTCCTGGATTCCCACCAGGTCAGAAATGTTTCACCATGAATGTGGAAAAAACATTAGGTGTGATAATCCGGAAAAGCTGGAAGCCATCCTTTGAGTTAACGCAGCAAAACCACCGACCCACCGGGACACCTTTTGTCTATCTTGGTTACAAAGCACCAAACTGAGGTAATTGTGTTGTGATTGTGTTGGATTTGGCAGCTTTATTCCAGAATTGACATCATTTTCTGTTTTTTTCATTTAGAGATTTAGATTTTTTACAATGTGCAATTACATTTTGTATATGAGTATAGGTTCATGTTCACCTCCGCCACACCTTATTCCCTTTGCTGGTGTGTATATGAGGAGGAGACGGTATGTATACTTCCCTGGCTGTGCACATTTGAGATTCTTTTCCTTTGCTTAGACGCCTGGCCTTTCTTACAGCGGATATCCAGACCGGCTTATCTGTCCGAGCATGACCTTTTAACCCCGTGATTCTCAGCACTAAGTAGCCGCAATGTTCCAATGCTGGTTTGCAAGATGCTCAGCCCACTGGGGAAGCTTTCTGGAGCTTTCCTTCAGATCAGGTCTCTTGTGTCAACAGGGATTACTCACTTAAGACTTGTACACGCTATGGGCACTGGTCACTGTGGTTATAATACCAGAAAGCGAAGTGAGTGTGTGGGAATATCACTTATTTTGATATTAGAAATGTGCAATGTGTATACCCTCATCCTATAAAGAGTAACAACACAATGCTTCACTTCATTCTAAGCCTATAATAATGTTGAAATGGGTGCATCCTGTACAAGGCGATGCTGAATTGCGTTGAAGGGCTTTGGATGGACACATTGTCTTTGATGTCACTTATTTTGATCCGTTTGGCTGCTAGCAAAGTCCTGGAGAGATGCTGTGCAGAGGGGCAGCGAGCCAGCTTCAGAGGTCAAAGACCGCAGTCGGACTAAAACACCACACAAATCCCATTCAGCAAATGGCCACGGCACACAATCACAGCCTTAAGACACACACACACACACACAGACACAAATTCATCTCTTAAAATTAATGCTATCAGAACACAGCGCTTCAAAATCTTTAACGTGCAACTGGAAAACTGGACTCTTTGGCAATCAAATGCCAGCCTGAATAGAGTGCTCTTTAGGTGAAATGGACCGGCGGCTTGTTGCAGTGGAAATGCCAATAAAGTTGTGAGTGACTGATTATTACAGAGATCACAAAGCCAGCATTCAGCTGTTTCTGATTCCTATCATTATATATCCATTGCTCATCGGCCGCGAGAGGGGATGACAATAATAGATGTTTTCACAAAGACTCATGGGACATTTAGACACCAGTGAAGGCAGGTGGACGAAACTCAGAAGCAAACTGCAGGAGTATTTATCTATCCAGGTTAGGGTTCGACCAACACGGGTCTGTGGGGGCCCATAACAATATTTTTGTACCGATATTTTGCACCGATTTTTAAATTTGACCCCCATCATTTTAACATAGTGGACAACATGACTGGCCGATATTCAATATTTAATAAAAGCTTGATATTTTGACAACAATATATCAGTCTGACCCTAATGCTGTCCGATGTGTATATATCAAAGTTTGATAAATATTTCCTGTTTGCCCCCCCATAATACACATATATATATATATATATACACATATAGAAGAGCGTAAGAAGAAAAAATGCACACACACACATATTTATGAAAACTGAGGAATTTATATTTACTGTATGAAAGGAGTGCCATGTTGTTGCCAAGTTGAGTCTGAGCAGTTTCCATCCCTCCAGTGGGACCTGGAACCAGAATTAACAGTCTCATTAATTCTAGTAGTTTTAATCAAACCCTGAACGTTTCCTGAAAGTAAATACAATCACAATCCCAAAGCCAAAGAGGTTTTGGCCACAATAATGGAGGGTCAGCCTACTGAACAGTCTGTACAATCAGATTTAACATGTACAAAACAAATCTGATAATGATAATTAGAATTATGTGGAATTGTATTGGATGTTAACTGGGTTCCATGATAAGCACCACTTCTATAGGAGGTGAAAGCCGAGCGTTATAATAGGAAAATCCACGGTGTCGGTTGCAACCAGTGGTGAACGTTAAAGTGCAACGTAAAGATCAAAACTAAAACTGCATGTTCAATATAGCTGGGAATAACTACGTCTGCAATGCTGCAACCTCTGTGGATCAAGCCGAAGCTGTTGGTCCATTCAAGCTCTTAAATAAATGAAATCACGAAGAGAACAAGAATAACAACATTTGGAACAAATGCATAGTGTAGAACTGCCTTTATGTTTCGTATATAAAACCTTTTCTCTCAATGTATGTAGCAACCACAGATATACTGAGTGAGATAGAGATACCATTCAACTGGCGAGGTCACTTGCAGCAGAAAATCCAACATGGGCCTTTTAAATATTTGTCACAAAGACACATGTTACTTTTCCCAACCAAAGACATTCATTATTGTGAGTAGCCAAGGGGGTTTTCTTTACTGATATGCTTTGAATTGCTTGGTAATGGAATAAAAGCACAAATGTATTCAGTACATCAGAAATGTACATAAATACAGTATCCTGTGAAACGTTCCTTTCTGGGAGGAAATACTTCATAGTACTACTGTATTTCCATTTTCCAGAATCAATCACATTGTATTCATGGAAAAGAGATGTTGAACTAAAGTTGTCAGGACTGTTATGAGCTTAAAGTTCTCCCGCTAGTCAATGAAATGACAACTTTCCACTTTTATCAGTACAGTGTGTGATACAGGCGTCAAGATAGGTTTAATCCTGTACGGTCGTAAACTGAACACAAACTGAAATGCAGATTATGAAACGTGTTTGTCACGCGTCAAGGTTAGATAGAGGTTCAGTTTATGGGAGTAAAACGAACCAGGTTAAAGTACGTTTAGGATTAGGATTAAGGTTAGAATAGGATTAGAGTTAGGTTAGGTTAGGGTTATGTCTTAGAGAATGAGGGTTAGGGTTAGGGTTAGGGTTATGTCTTAGAGAATGAGGGTTAGGGTTAGGGTTATGTCTTAGAGAATGAGGGTTAGGGTTATGTCTTAGAGAATGAGGGTTAGGGTTATGTCTTAGAGAATGAGGGTTAGGGTTAGGGTTATGTCTTAGAGAATGAGGGTTAGGGTTAGGGTTATGTCTTAGAGAATGAGGGTTAGGGTTATGTCTTAGAGAATGAGGGTTAGGGTTAGGGTTATGTCTTAGAGAATGAGGGTTAGGGTTAGGGTTATGTCTTAGAGAATGAGGGTTAGGGTTAGGGTTATGTCTTAGAGAATGAGGGGGTTAGGGTTAGGGTTATGTCTTAGAGAATGAGGGTTAGGGTTATGTCTTAGAGAATGAGGGTTAGGGTTAGGGTTATGTCTTAGAGAATGAGGGTTAGGGTTATGTCTTAGAGAATGAGGGTTAGGGTTATGTCTTAGAGAATGAGGGTTAGGGTTAGGGTTAGGGTTATGTCTTAGAGAATGAGGGTTAGGGTTATGGTTATGTCTTAGAGAATGAGGGTTAGGGTTATGGTTATGTCTTAGAGAATGAGGGTTAGGGTTATGTCTTAGAGAATGAGGGTTAGGGTTAGGGTTAGGGTTATGTCTTAGAGAATGAGGGTTAGGGTTAGGGTTAGGGTTAGGGTTAGGGTTAGGGTTAGGGTTAGGGTTATTAGTGCAGAGATTTGATTTTATTACCAATCCTAAAATGTATCTGCCATTTTCTTCCAAGTGACTTCCTAGTTTTTTGGGGAGTCGTCTGACCACGCTGCTGCAACTGCTAGACGGACTCATTGTCATTGTCTCGTGCACAGGCCATGATTTATTGATGCTGCGTGGCTGCACTTTGCAGCGAATGCCCCGTGTGAGTTCTCTGGATACACAAAGGCCTCCGTCTTCACTTGACTGTTAAATATTGCATAGCGATGAACCGCCTCTCATCCGCCGTGGTCAAGGGACCGGCTACGATTGTGGTTAACTCATGAATGAATCTATTCCCCTGCTTGTGGGCATGAGCGCGGGGGAAGTGGGCTTATGGGAAGTATCGGCTGTGGAAGACGTTAAATTCACATTTAGTTTCGACATGCGAGCCCAAGGTCCGGGAGGCCGCCAACAGAACTAGATTACCAGCCCGGTATCCTCACTTACCATCATAAAAGACTTCTTAGTATTTGTACATGTCTGCATTTCAGCGGAGAACTTGTTCTTGCTCTCATTGTAGTTTGTTTGTTTGCTTATTTGGTATTAACAAGCGATTGGCCCTATTGGTTAGCAGTGGTTTTGTTGAGGAAAGTAATCAAATGTCCTTATTATTATTGTTATTATTATACAACTTGAAAACCTACATCCTGTCCTTCAGTGATGAAGTGGGGTCTGGCGAGGTTAGTTATCGTCAGAATCCTTCCTGTCATCCAAAGTTAATCCTGTCCATACACGGGGATGAGAGGAGAGTCAGGACAGAAACATTTTAATATGGAGATGGTCACAACATTGTTTTAATGTAGCTGGAGCTTTACAGGGAAATCTTCCCCTAAGCTCTAGCCACCCAACAAGGCTATTCCCTTGATTTTGAGGAATTACAGTAAAAGCCTTATTACTGTATCTGACATTGAAGATGATTAAATTTCGTTACGCTGACCTGACAAGTCGCCCACTCACATTATTTAAGGAACCTGGCGCAACCCTGGAGGTCTATCAAGGCCACAATTCAATTATTCTTCCTATCTGTGGTTTTGGCATCAAAACCCTGCAGCCCCTATGCTGTAATACTTTGATTAATGCTGTGTGTGTGTGTCATGTGAACAGTTGGCTTCAACACAAAGGTCCCTGACAAGATGTTACAAGCAGTCATGAGTGATCCATGCCTCAGTGCATCCTGCATTTGCCCACATTTTTAAAGCAATAATTACACTATTTAACACTTTCTATGGCGGTTCTCTCCCCTCTCCCTACCTGACCTTCCAGATCAAGTTCAAAGCACTGACCGTGAAGCACAGGTTTGTTGAGGCCAACAGCCCCCCACAACCGCCGATATATCCCCCCACCTTTGATCATGATTTCCTCCTGATCCGGTTGAAAGTGTTAGATGAAGACGGCCGGGGGTAATACGCCTTCTCAAGTTAGGATCCCTGCTACCCCTCGGGGGGGAAACAGCTTTAATTACCTCCACTCTATCGAGAAAGATAGTTCATTCATACACCGAAACTAACCTGAGTGACCGAAGTGAAAGTTTGGTCTGCCCGCTGGAAAGATGACCAATGATTATTAGTGACGTGGGAGGGGAGAGGCGGCGGAAGCTCGTTTCTCCCATTCAAACTGAATCATTACCCATGATAGTGACTTTCTAACACCCTGGCGTCTGGTCACATCAGAAACTGGATTAGCAGAAGGGAGGAGATTTGTTACTCCTCTGAGAGACTGTGCTTTTAATCCCCACACCATACATCCACACACTGAATCACACACACACCCCATAACCACCATCACCTGCCATCACCCCCAAACATAGCCCTGACCTTTTGTTCTGTGCTGGATAAGCTGATAAAAATATTGCTGATAAGCTGATAAGAATATTGCCTGACATTGACATGAGAAGTAATTTTCTAAAAGAGCTCCAACTTAACACGTGCTTCATGACATGAGCATGACGTTTTCCAAGGCTAAATAACCTGCTATGCTCTTTTAGCCTTGGTTGGTTCACACACACACACACACACATACACTTTCCTTTTTCTTTATCGCTCCCTCCTCCTCTCTCTCTGACCGTCGCTCATCTTCTCTCGTTGCTCTGCGACTGGCATGTGGCTGTGATGACACACAAGTATGTAAGGTAAAGGTCATGGGAGAGTCCGCTCTGTTTACCAGCCTCCTGTCATTAGGACATCGCACATGAGAGCCGTGACAGAAAATAAGGAAAAACCTCTGAAATGGAAGATTGAGTTTGCCTTCCTCCCCCGTTACCCTTTCGTTTGTCTTCCATCCCTCAAAAGTCAGTGTAATATCCGTCTGGCTCTCCTCCACCTCTGCTGCACCTTCTTCTATCTCAGCTTAAAAGACAGAACAAGAAATGATTATCTTTGCCCAGACATAATCGGGTCCCGACTCCAGCGTAAACTCATTTGGAAAGCTGATGCTCATACATCATATCTCACTCACCAGAATACAAAACTGATTACCTCAACACCAACTCAACCGTGAGGGGTGAACTTAGTTTGAGGACTTCCACTTCGGTTGATAAACTGGCTTACTGTAGTATTTTCATCTTCACATACATCGGTGAGTGCAGGGCTTTCCACTGGCATTCATACAACAATGTGAGGTTTTTCATTCATAGCCTACGGTCGTGACTGTTTCCACTGACATATTCATATAATTCAGATTTTCCCCAAGGCTAGTTCATGAAACCTTGACTGCCCACCTCTCAGCGGTGCTCCGTTTTTTTTAAAGCGCTGTGTATTCAGAATAACCATACGTTAATAAGCATGTAAGTGCTTCAATAGAAGGTTTGGATGGAAACCCTCAAACAAAACAAGACATGAAAAAACATTTCCATGCTGAGGGTGAAAGGATCAGCTGCATGTTTTCAAGGGACATCGTAGATGCTCTTGCTCTTCTTGTCTGTAGCATTCGCATTCACAAATCAAGTCACAGATCATAGTATTAACAGGCACAATTTATTCTAGGGTGGATGTTCCTGTAGTTTGCATGTGTGAACATGAGGCCATTTCTGCACTGAGTGACCTGCGTCCACATTCGTCCGGCCATGAGAATCATGTTTGTGTAGTTGTGTAGTCACTATAGTGGATGGGTGACGGGGCCAGCACGGCAAAATGACTTCAGTGTGGCTCAGCGGTGTGAAATTTCCCTCTCAGTTCCCTAACCATTCCCGTGGCTCATAATGCCAAATACAATTTTGAATGAAACTGTAATAGCAATGTGTTTCTCTACCCACTTACTGGTTGTTTCATTGATAAAATGAATAAGCTAAATTAACAATAAGCTAGATAAAAACTGTTTCTGAGTCATTTCTCTTTGAGTGCAATCACCTCTGTGCAATGTGAGCTAAGGCTTGTGGCTGTGCAGTGACAGCAGAGTACACATTGCTAACAGGCATTCATCAGTAGTACATGTTTGACATGATCTGGAGACATGATCAAGCTTGGGGACAGTGTGCTGCTACCCTGGAATTAGTTATAATGTTGGGACTTCTTTCTAAATCATTACCCAGTGTTGATTCAATTAATTAAATCATTCATTTTCAATGTTATGCCATTGCCAAAGTTAGACCCGGGTAAAAGAATATTCATCTACTGTTTCATTTGGGAAGAAAATTCTCAGCACAAATATGAAATATTTTGATATTAATTTGATTCCATTGTTGCTTGTGAGCATCCAAAGTTTGAGCATATACTGTCACATGTTTGCTATAAGGACTTTGCTGGTCTTAGGAAATGTACATCCAAAAACTCAAGGTCATACATATGTTGGCAAATACAATGGTGACTGTTAGTCATGTATAGTGGTATAGAATGTCATTCAGGAAGGCTGCAGGGTACAAACGTACATGTACAGCTAACCACGATGCCCCATGAGAGATCACGGCTGTAGTCGAGACCACCTTAGCTGAGTCTGGGTCGATTCCGGGACCATGTTCAGTTGTGTTTGAGTCAAGACCATGTCCAAAGGGGGTCGAGACCAAGTCAAGACTGAGACCAGAGAATATCAATTCCTATTCAATACCAGGACTGAAAAAGGCAACAAACTGTATGTCTTTTCTTAAGGATCAACAGAGATGTAGATCTTTCTGCAAATCCTCTTTGTACTAGACCCTTCAATATCAACTAATCAATGCAGAGAAATTTGGGGACCCTTACATACACAGGTGAAACCTCTTCAATTATTTGTAGTGCAGAGAATAAAGCAAACTTCCATACAATTTATCATTTTCTATACTTTTTTATAGGCAGGAAAGTTGAAGATGTCTTAAGACTAGACTCGAGACTGACACCTGACTCAAGTCCTACAGCTCTGTTAGAGATGATCAAGTGCCAAATAACTATTTGAAAGTTACTGAAATTCATTAAATTCCAGAATATTAGACTGTTTCATGAAATAACAGGGCAATTAAACAACAAAATGAAGGAAACGCCAACGTACACCAACACAATGAAGGGTACTGGTCCTGCACTGGGAATGGTTTAAATCAAATGAATTAGGTCTCTAAATGGATGGGACTACAGAGAACCTGCATTTGTTCTTTAGCATGCTAGGGGAATTCTAATCACTACTATCATGATCTGTGTGAGTTATCACTTTCTTCCCATGATACATTTCTTCCCTAATTGCAGTGTCTTCCAGGATGACAACACTTTTATGCTCAAGTGCAGCCGGCTGAACAGCATAATAATGAGAAATACACCAATTTATTCTCTATAAGAAGATATCATAACTAAGCACCGAAAGGAGATCTTTTCAGTGGGGTCAGAAACTACATTTTCCACAATAATCATAATACCCAATTTTCACTGACAATGTCTAACAGGCAAAAGTGACAATGTGTCTATGGTGTGGAGTAAACAGAGGCAGAAAATGGCTCAAGCGGTGAAACTTGTTACGTGCTGCAATCCTCCAGGTGGTCAACTTTCAGCTGAGTTTCAACAGCAAACTCCAATCAGAAGTCATCATTCAGCGACAAAATGTTGGTGACATCATGCCATAACCGACTGACAAAACTTTTTTTTCCTGATGACTGTCCATCTGCATTTGAAATGCCTCAATGCCTCCAATTTTTGGTGGGGAAAAGTGGACAGTCATCAACAAACTTCTCTTGGTGCAAATTAGTTGGAGAGGCCAAGTGATCACTCTGATTGATACAGTATGTTAGTAAAAATTGGATTTGACATTGTCCTCTAGGATAGGAGCCAAAACCATGCCAGAAAAAAAACCCTAACCACGACAACTACCATCACTGAGGGAAGTATTGGTTTGGTTTTCATTCATTTTGCCCATAAGCTCGCATCATAATACTCCAGCAACAAATCATGACTGGCTGAGAGGCATTCTAGCTCCATCAAAATTTCAAAGTTAATAACTACGTAGTATACCACCTTAAATTTAATATTAATACATTTAATATAATATGCACACAAAAGCCAAAAGTAACTTTGTTTTGTGAACCCACACACACACACACACACACACACACTGGATGATGGGGATAATCTAACCACGGCATCTCTTATTAACGAAGGCAGATTGACGAACATAAATGTCCTTCGGCCCATTTGGGTGTAAAGTTAATAAAACGTCCAGCATCTTTTCAGGCATCCTTGTCTCTTTCTCCCCAGGTTTCACCATCTACTGAAAAGAGAGGAGTGAAGGGATGTAATGGGAATCAGGTTATTTATTTTCCTTTTATTATCCTTGCCTCTCTCGAAGCTCGACGTCGCCCCGGCTTGCCACATCCTGCCACCGCTTGATGTAGGCCATTGATCTGTGCAAAACACTACAGCACAATAAGCGTACTGGAAACGACTCTTTTTTCATATTCACTCATTTTATCTTCAAGGTGGCGGGGGACTGGAGCCTATCCCAGCATGCATTGGGCAGAAAACACTGCAACAGCCTGGACAGGTTGCCAGTCCTTCAGAGAGCTAACACAGACAGACACTCACATTCATACCGATGGGCAATTTAGAGTCGCCAGTCCACCTGGAAACAACGTTGAGTATAATTACAGATGTTGAGGGGTGTTTTGTGGTTTCATGATGTTCACGCTGAGGCTGAAAATACTCCTGGATGCAGCAGCAGTGGTCATTGGTTTTTAATATAGTACTTTGTTACATTACCATTGCCGGATGGAAAAGCTTTCTGAGGCAAGATTTAGTCATGGGTAGGGGCACAGGGGAGTGGCAGTCATGCATAGATGTATGTGTGTGTTTGTGAGATTTGTGAGATCTTTGGCCCCTACAGTCCCTTGCTAGAGTATGAACCCAGAGGCATCGCACAGACAGTCCACTCTGTCCCACTGAGTCATTTCAACTGACACAGACGGAGAGAAAGAAAAGGGATGAAAAGAAGGAGAAGGGGGGAAAAACGCAAAGAAAAGACAACTGAATAATTGAAGGGACGGAGAGACAAGCAAAGCGTTAATGCATTCCTAATAAACTGAAATGAAAACCATTCAACGTGAGTGTTGTGAACCAGCTGGAAAAAATAATGAATATGAAAGGTTATACAATCACTGACAGATGGTTTGGCCATGATATGATGGCCTTGGTATTAGGGGAGGTAATGTGCACACCAATCCTCTATGCTGGAGCCGACGGGCAAGCCATTTAAGTGATAGTCACTTATCTAATCTGGATCCTATATTTTGCATGCATGGCTAACTGCTATTAAACAGAGCACGGCTTACACCGGGAAGACCAAGTCGCAGCTGTTTCCTCTGCTGACGTTTTAAATAAGCTCTGCACTTTCTGTTCCCGTACTCTCGCCACACCCAAGGTCATACCACACCTGAGGACGGAAATCCATGCAGAGGTGAGTGCCACTGAGGATTTGTCTCGTCAGATCCGCCAAAAAAAAAAAAGAGAGATTTTTTTTAGGGGGGATAGAGAGTTGCTATAAATAAGAGATGATAAATTCATGAAAGATTTAGCCCTGTCTATACTGAGATTTTAGGTTCTGACTTTGTGTCACTTGCAATGTACCGCGGCACCGATGATGACTTCAGGTTGGTGACTTGACTTTTTCCTTTTTGCCCCATAAGCAAATGCTGCGACGCGTCAATGGGCGAGCAGGACGAGCTGACCGAGGTGAAGGTGTGTCTCTAAATCACAGCAGACTCTGAAAGTATTCCTTTGACAGGCCGAGGCTCAGATTCATGCAGATTCATATCAGTGGCCACCTCTCGGATTTCAAATTTGTGAAAAATCAAATCTAACTGACCAGGAAGTTGATAAACTGGTGCCAACAGTGTGGTGGTATGGTTTTCCTTGAGTTGAAGCAACATCGTACCAAGCATTGACTAAACTGATCATGTAAGTTGAATAAGAAACATTGTCAGCTCATGAGCAAGCTTCCCAGCATGCATTGTATTTGAGGTAACGCTCCAGAAATCCTTCCTTGTTTGAAGTTACAGGATGGAGACTTGTTATTAATGTTGAATCACAGGTTTATTTAAGAGAAACCTTTCAGTGTAATAACATAATGATGAAATCCCTACACCTGAAATGGAAAAAGTAAATAACACTGGGCATGTGGTTCATCACTTGTCAACAGGAGGAGACATTTCTTTGACCTTGTTGTCATCAGTTCACTCAGTGAGTTTCACTACATTAGAACGAGTAAAACACTTTGATATAACCATCCGCTGCTGTTTCAGTCAATGTGCAACTACAGTGCAGCACAGAAACTGTTTTTACTTAAAACCAGTTTCGTATTTTTACAGTGTATGTTTTCCAGTCCATTTGCCTCCCAGTTGGAGAAAGTCGAATCAGAGCCCAAAGAGATTGACTTTTTTCAGAGATCTGTTGACAGTATTGGGTTTGCTTCAACTGTTGGCCATGAGGTAGTGGAACTACATGGGTCGGTTATAATCCTAATATTTCACTTGAACAAACTGTTTATTTGTTTTTGAATCACAAAAATCCCCACCCTAATTGCCTAGGCAATATAAAAGCCACTGGCTACATTATCTGCAATAAATTCATTTGATGACTTTCCGCCAAATCATAAATGTGGCACCTACTGACAAAACGATTGCTGGCGTGAAAATAAAACTCATTTTCTGACTCTAAATGCTGGTATTTGCTTTCTTGAGACAGAACAAAATTACAAAATTGGAACATTTCAGAGGATGCACAAACAAATATCAAATGACTTCTTTCAACACTGGAATGACGCCTTTCATTTTCCCTGCAGCTTCTCCAATGTAAAGGATCCACAAATGCGACATCACACCTCATGCAGCAGGTAGAGACATACATGCCATAGGAATGACACATAACTAACATTCCTCAGCCTCCCGTTCCAAGCAAGGTGTTTATTTTCTTTAATTATAATCACGCGGATATGAAGTGAATAGAATTGAATAAACAAAGCCTTGAGCCAAAGCGTGGATTCTATTTACAGTGGATAATTGGTATGGGTACGTCTAGACTCCAGCCTATTAGACACAGCTTAGCCGACCACGCTGCCACTGATACCGTCGCTCGTATTAATCTGAGCAAATAATGAAACGGGGAGTGAAAAATGCACCTGAGGCAAATCTGCGGCTTCTCTCAGAGAATAATAAGTGAAAAACAAAGATGACAAGCACGCCGCGGCGATGCATCAAGCAAGGAGCGCGGGTCAAGCTCTGATATTCATCTCATCTGTTAAAAAGATAGATGCATCTCTCGCCATCTCGCTCCCTCTCTACGCCTTTCTCTTTGTATTTGCGAGCAAGAGCATATCACACGTACAGAAAGTGTGTGTGCGATTGCATGTGTGAAGCTGTGTGATTGGGCGTCTCTCTCTTGTTTACACCCACCTCTGCCAATAATTTTCCCATTTCTTTTCTTCCCGTGTGTTTGTTTTTACAGTAGCTGATGAAAAACGCTCAGCTGAAGAACTCACATCTGTTCTGGTATGAGTCCATTCAGTTGCATCAACACATTTGTCTATCAAAGCTGGCAACCACAGAAACTCTGAGTAGATGTTGACACGATGGGTTTAAAACGTCTCCAAAGACGTTTTACTGTGACGTTTCACTCCTACACGTCACCCTTGCTGGGAAAAGTTTCCCAATCTGGGATTTTTTTTGGGGTTGTTTTTTTTCCCCATACCACTTCAAAGCTTCTCCCAGTCTCCCTCCTCTACAAGGTGAGAAGTATGTGAAAGCTTGAAGGCTGTCACGGCCTCAGCGTGGACCTCCCAGAGGGCGAACCTCCCCAGCGCCGGGCAGCGCGGCTTCTCCTCCATCACGGTGAGTGTGGGAGTCCGCTTGCTGACCCCGTATGTCTCAGTGGGGCTTTAACACGTTGGTTTTGAATGGTGTGGCTTAATGTCTGGTCTGCCAACAGACTGGCTGAGTAAACAGAAAGCTAGTTCGTGTGCCTGCAGGGTCACATTTGAAATGGATCAATTGTTAAAGAGCCGTAATTACCTCTAGATGGAGTGATAGGGAAAAATGTCAAAACTAATATTTCCATCACACATATGTAGGAATTCTGGGTATGTTCAGCTGAGAAAGGTTTGAAATAACACTAACAGCAAAATCGTAAAATTTAACTAAAGTGGGGCTTTAACAACCTGCGTCACTTTTCTGAGCTGAAACATAAATCAGAAGATGAAACTGATTTTAGATCCAAACCAGAGGGAAAACGTCTGAAATGACCCTCTTTTGCTCCCCCAGTGCATCCCATTGTTTTTGGTCCCACAGGTAGCAGCAGAGGCCTTCAGACAACAGGATCAAACTGATTTTTCATACACTTGACACACCCCAGAGAAGGACCCTCCAACACCGCAGAGCCCTCCTGGAGATCTGTCCTATCATGGATGTACTGTGTGTTCTATTTCGGTGGTTTTGCTTTGCCTGAGAGGGTCCAGTAGCGTAAGCAGCCACTTGGAGGGGATGAAGATGCTGTTTTTAAAGATCCCCAGAGACAACTGGTATATTTACCATAATCCAAGCCTGGGGGAGTATCAACTTCTAATCACCTCCATCTTCTCTCCCTGCTGCAGATAGAGATCAGCGCCCACTACAAGCCTCATAAAGAGCTGTGCTTTGAAATGATTGTCTATACGGCGCAGGATGGCTTAAACGTCGGAAACACTGCATTGTAGTTTTGCGTGTTAGATCGCTGTTAGATCTTTGTTTCAAGGGAACGGCGAATAGCTGTTGTCTAGAGGACCAGCAAGCTACGGCAGTCATCAACAGCTTCCTTTAAAGCTGCTACGTATTGTATTTTGAACACCAATACATCGTTGCCAAATTACTTGTGAAGCCTTGAAATAATTCCCATAAACAAATGACACCGTGGTGGAGGCGACTGGTAGCCAGTGGTATTGTTACTGCCAGGGTTAGTGTGTCTCAAAATTAAGACCACATTTCCGATTCTGCTACTTGTTGAAAAACTCTGAAATCTTTAGCTAGTGTTCTCTTCCTGGTTTGTGCTGTAAAACAATCCAGCAGATTTCCCACACAGTGTAAAATGCTGCCAGTCTTCTGGTGAGGATCTCCTTTGTTTACGGTAATTATACTAATGTCTCAAAAGTAGCGTGGTCCTGCTTTATTGATGTTAAAATGCTACACGTAGACTTAATAAAACTATACTGGTTTGCAGTAAAACTAAACAACAGCCAATGCCAGCAGGTCCAGGCTCAGCAGATCCCCAGGGGCCACCGAAACTGGGAAACTGTGTTCATGGCTAATTGGTTTGGATTGGGTCTGGTCGTGGTTGTGGTGGTGGAGGGGTAATAATAATAACAACAATAATAAATTTGTCTTTTTATGGTTTTAAATCACTTGCCATAAAATGTGTCTCTCCAAACTGGATTCGGGTTATCCATCCATTTTTTTTCGGGTTATGGAATCGCTGTCTTAATAAAAATCTTCGGAGGTGTATTTTTCATCAACGATCCCCACATTTAGAAACCTTTGCATTCAGCCCGCCACCTTCCATTCCTGGCATTAGTCATTCTTCACCATCCTCAGCCCATCATAATGTCATTTCCATCTGCCATACAGGAGAGAATGAATGCCTGCGTGCAGCCAGGCTACCTCCTGCCAGTTCAAAGTCTGGTCTGATGGGCCACCGGGCTGCATCTGCACCTCCTCCCATGCTCAATTAGTGTGACCTCCCTCTACATAATTACATATCTAGTTAATCACTGTATCACATGCACATCGTTTAGGCCGTCCACATAATTAATGACTGTCTTTTACTTCCTGTGCATACGCGAGTATCCACATATGTTTTGTAAACTATTACGTATGCTGGGAATGTGGGGCGTTTCAACAGGCGACAGATTGGACTGCAGTGGAATATCACCGGGTCGGGGCCAGCCATCAAAACACGATGAGGCCAAATTAAGTTTCTCCAGAGAATAGTAATTGGGTTATACTTAGGTTTGTACATGGAGGAGAACATATCACTTCCTGAGGGAAAAATGTTGGTCCACCATATTGGCAGATCAAGCGAATTAATCCCTTCTTTATTCTTAATCCCTTTCCTTATCATAAGATTATAAAAATCCAGATCCCTCCTTCCTCTCAGATATTAAATTGCACCCATAATATAACTCCTGGCTTAAACAGAAAAAGAGGGGAGAAGAAAAAAAGCCCAGCCCTTCGGCCCTTGCGGATCGCGGCTCAAGTGCACTTCGTTTTGAATTTCTTTTCAGTGATTTCTAATTCGTCCACCCTGCGAGCCGGGGCCACTGTGCCACAAATAATGTCATGGGGCAGCCAGGCTTTGGTGTTCAGCGGTTGACAATCTGTTTAAACAGAGGCAAATTGGGGAAAAATAGCTTTCAAGTGCATTTTCATTCAGAGGCGCATCAGAGGCAGGGTTATTCCTCAGCAGAGGGCCTCTTGCACTGACAAGACGTCAGCCTCACTCACTCTGGCCACAGTGTGTGTGTGTGTGTGTGTGTGTGTGAAACTCAAGGCGCTACATGCCATGTGAAGCATGTGAATTCCTGTGCCTAGTTATTCAAGGCCTGTACGGATGTTGTTGTCATACTTGCGAGTTTCTTTAGACACAGTCAAATATTTAATGTCATATTCTTGTGTTATATTTTATCCTTGTAAAGATACAAGTTCTTCACTGTGGTGTTCCTCACTGTGGTGTTCTTCACTGTGGTGTTCTTCACTGTAGTGTTCTTCACTGTGGTGTTCTTCACTGTGGTGTTCTTCACTGTGGTGTTCTTCACTGTGGTGTTCTTCACTGTGGTGTTCTTCACTGTGGTGTTCTTCACTGTGGTCCCAGAG
>CABFOQ010038739.1:1930-14470 GCA_900660455.1 Gephyroberyx darwinii
TTTGTGTGTGTGTGTGTGTGTGTGTGTGTGTGTGTGTGTGTGTGTGTGTGTGTGTGTGTGTGTGTGTGTGTGTGTGTGTGCATCATCAGAGATAGACTATCTTTGATGTTTCCTTCCCTTGTTGCCCTCTTTTCCCACCTCCCAGGTCACTTCCTGTTCTTTCCAAGCACCAGCCGGACGCCAGCCAATCAAAACGCTCAGCTGCTGAGCGCTCACCTGCCCCCAACCAAGGGCACCTGTCTGAGATTCTGGGCCCACCGGCCATCCTCTTGTAGGGATCTATATTGTTACTATCATTATTACACACCACTAGGCTGACCTTATCTTAAGATAGCCAGTAACTCCACAATGAGTTAAAAAATGATACTGTACAAGTTTAATTTCAGAATGAAACTGTTCAAATATAATTTTTTCAAATAAAGGTCATACTACTTCTAATAGAGGTGGTTATAATGGTGATGGAGGGGATTAGGCTGCAGCAGTGACTACTACTAATAGTGTTTTCTAGTTTGTAATGCGTTCTCTTTTTTATATTTTGTAGCATCATACACTTTTTTTTTTTTTTTAAACGTTTGTAGCTGACAACCAGCTGAAGGTGTGGAGGTTGTCCGGAGGCCAGCTACATGAGCTGCTGGTGGTGAAGGAGGTGGGAGCAATGTGGAAACGCTTCGACGTCAGCATCATCTCTAATCAGGATTACCAGGTCAGACTCACCTGTCACTAATACTGAATATACCGCCTGCATGTGATGGGAGGTACAAACTACATGCTTCTACTATATGTAAGGACTCAGCTTTGTCTGTAGCACAAGAGATAGTCGCATCAAATCCTGTGTATTGCTCAATGTCTCATTCTGGATCTGTTTCAGAGAGTAAGCGTGGTCCTTGAAGATGTTTTTTTCACTGCTTTCATGACTCAGTGTGTAGCGCCAGTGCTCTCATCTCTGTGTTTTGTGTGTCATCAGATTGTGTTGGAGGGGGTCAAAGGGACAGCAGGCCTTCTGGCTTTGGATGACATTGAGTACACCATAGGTGTCAACTGTGCCGGACAAGTCACGGATCAACTGACAAGTAAGACAGCTTCCCGTCTAGCTAGATTAACTACATTCCCAACTGAACAGATTAAACATAATACGTCCCCACTGTCTTCATCATCACACTCTCCAAGTGATGTCTAACAGTGCTCAATCTCCCTTACAGACAAACCAAAACCAGACAATTCGGGGGGGATTGCAGCCTCCGTCATTGTGCTCCTGTTGCTGCTGGGCACGCTAGCTGTCCTGCTGTTTTACTACCTGCGAACCCGCGAGAGAGCCAAGACTACAGCCACTGGCCAGGCGTCCTCCTCCCCAGCTCCTGGCTTCAGTAATGACTCATACGAACCAGACCTCACAGTGAGTATATCTGTCATGCTCACCCTTTGCAAAACCAGCAAAATTGATTTAGTGTTGAGTGCAAGTCTTGTGGCGGATTAAGTTGCTTGGTTAAGGAATAAAGGGCTACATCACCATACAGTAATAGAAATAGTCATTTCTACTTCAGCAGGACCGTGTGACTGTGCCACCAATGCAAAACCATCCAATGGCGGCTGGCTTCAACAACGTAGTGACCTCTGTGAGTACATGGGATTAGGGATGGTTGAATTTGACTGTTTCAGATCAGTGAAGCTCCATAACATAACATTGCAGAGGCTTCAGCCAGACACAAGATGAATGTTGGTCTATTTATCAAATAATGGTGTTATGACGAGTTTCATACTATTGTACTGCATAGACCAGTGTATAGGTGATTGTATGTTCTGCTCACTGTCAGAATGACTGTTTCCTATATTTCTGCAGGACTCTGAACCCATCAGGGAGATGGAGGTGGCATGAGGCAGAGGCGTGGTCTTGCCACCTACAGGTGGTTCGGAGAAATTAAGGCGATATCACAGCAGCAGAACTGCTTGTGTCGTCCTTGCATGCACACACACACACACACGCGCGCGCGCACACACACACACACACACACAGATACAATCACACGCCACATACTGAAACACTGATCCATAATGTAGGCCTAATCAGTGAAGCCGCCATAGATTTGGTGGGGTCCTTAAGGATTGCAGCTGTGTTTGTCTGTGGCCGGCTTAGGAGATGGAAGTCAGAAGGACGAGGGCGAACATCTCATGGATGGGAACATTAGGAACTTTCTTTAAATCAAGACTGGGCGTAACCCATGATTTGAGGTCAGAGGGTGCAAAACTGCAGAATCATGGTAGTCTAGTTGCTAGAGCGGTTGGTCAAACTGTTGTCTTGCAGAGAAAGGGAAAGGAAGGAGCTGCTGTAAACGGCTCCTGGTTCCAGAAGATGTAGCCTTGTTAGAAAGGAGATTGCCATCCTGTTATGCTAGTGTTTGGTGAAAGACTGAATTGTACAGTATGAAGGATGTAAAGTTATGGATGTGTGAGAGGGTTAAATTTATAGGTCAAAGCGAGATGTAATTGAGCTTTGTCTGATGCTGAATAAATGAATGTTGTCTAACCTTGGTCACGGTGCGTCTTTCATTCTGAGATTGTATTGGCCCACTGGGAAAAAAAGAAATGTGTGATGGTTTCATTTCAAAATAAGTCACTTTATGAAAAAAGTGACCAACATTCACAAATATCACATTCTCTAAAATATTGCTCTTTCATAGGGGTTCAAGATATTCAGTAACTCAATACTATCAATACTGACTTTTACTTTCCTGTGAGCATTTTTAGAGTAGGTTTCACATTTTCAAATGGTTAGGAACGAAACTTTCCATCAAAGGTTTGCATGCGCAATGCAAAGCTTGGGTGAATGTGAACCAAGCGACCATGCAGCACAAACCACTGAGTATCTGCGTGATTTTGATTGGTACTAGATGGCTCTGCCTTTATCAATGCGTCATTGATCTTTAGGAATAGGGGATGACGACATCCTATCCTTAGCAACAGCCACGTCTCTACGGCAACATCATCCCATGTCCCCTCTTTGTCAGTCTCGGCGTGACTCCCATCTGTTGTCAATGACCGTGTTAATAATATCACCATTTTACCTTGATGAACCACATAATCACTGGAGTGTTAACACGTGCCATGTCATTATGGGTGGGACGCGAGCGGCCATCGCCAGGCGTCAACCCTTCAGTGCCTAAAGGTGAAACTGGACGCGAGAAAGAGCATCCGTGTTCCCGCACCATTAACAGTTCCTCGTCCGGCGCAAAACCAGGAGACCGCAAAACCGCGCCGTCTGTTATTTTGCGCGACCCCGCTGCCACACAGAGGTGCGGCTGGATGGATCCCGCCGTGCTCATCTTCCTGTTGTATGTGTTGATCGCCCACGACATGGTCTGTGGCTGGATGCAGTACCGGAGGCAGTCTGCCAAACCCCGCAAACGGGCTGGACCAATGCTGTGCTCAAGGTGAGGACTGTAGAAGTGTAGGATGAGGGAGGGGTCTTTGAGGATGGGTGCAGGTCTGGTCAGTAGTTATCTCTGTGATATGTTATTTAGACAGATGGCTTACCTCTGAATGCAGCTATTGGACTCATTATCTGATAAAAAACATTCCCTGATGGTGAGAAATACTCGTGCTGTACTGTGAAATCCCACTCCCCCCCCCTCCGCAGTGCCCGGGTATGCCAGGGAGCCTGGAGGGTCAGCAGCCAGCCTGTCAGGACCGAGAGACGAGGGAGAGACTTGAGGAAGAGTGGGCGGATCGTGAGAAAAGCATAAAGAAGAAAGAAGCTCGACACGCACACACACACTTCCTGAGTAGTAACACCTGACACTGTGACTTGATACTAAAAGTGTGATTTTTTTTTGGTTATATCATAACTAAACTAACTAAACATGTTGATGATTTCACCCACCATGGACCATATGGTATCTTTGAGCAGAGGGAAGGGTCAGCCATCACATTAGGTTTGTGATTGATGTTTGAGTTGGAAAGACTCAGAGGATGGTGTGGGTATGTCTGTGGTATATTGGACAACTATAAAATTGGTAGTTATACCAGTTAAACATGTATCTTCATAATAACTAGTTTTACCAGAAAGATATACCATTCAATAATATTTCACACAAGTTCACAGACAATTGGAGGGCCATGCTGGGCCCCCCACGTCCAGGACCCAGGATCATCCCATTGGTTCTGGTTATAGGTCACCCTGTTTGACCTCCCCCTATTTGGTTGTTTTTCTTTATTCTTTTTCACTAAGTGAGTGTTTCTATGTAGCTCAATACACTTTTATTATTCTTGATGCTGAACTCGACTATGAGCTTGGCTACTGGGGCATGTATGGGCTACACGTTTTTCCGATTTAGTTTTCGTTGTCTGCTAAGTCTAATAACCATTTAGCCCAATGTGTGGGTGTTGGGTACAGCACATGCTTAATTTGGAGTTGTACAACAGGGAACGCTGTCTGACAAAAATGTCGCACATCAAGTTTATTTGTTGTGGTTTCCATATGAGAAAGGTCAACACAATCATCCGCGGCTCCATTTCATCAGTAGGGCGTGTTAATTGTTGTGAAATCCTGTTATTCCAGTGGTGTTTAATATCACTGTTGTTGGGTGAAAACCTCATATGTCCAAAATATCAACTTTTCAGGAGCTTAAGGAAAAACAGCCTTGTTTTCAGCCTGACCGCTGTGAATTTTAGAGTTTATCCAATGGTTTTTGAAAGGGTTTCAAAAGATTGTAGCGTTTTTTAGGAGCATTTTTCAGTTGACGTTAAAAACAACATCAACAACATTGGAGGTACAAGGTTTTTCACCCGACAGCAGCGATATGATGTGTAGATATGAATGAACTTAATTCCCCTGTGTGGTTTTTTATTCTGTCAGCTGTACGTCGTGCCTCAGTTACCCTTCTTCACACACTCTTCACACACACGTTGGTGTTGTTACATTCATGCTTCACGCAGCTTCTAATGAAGTCTGGCAAACACAGGTCCTCATAACTGACTGCTTTGCCAAGTTTTCTATAGGGACATATGGATGACACCCTGTCCCATGTGACCGGCCCCTCTGTCCCTATGAGTAGCATGATTCCAGCTAGCCTATAATGGAAAGTGTAAGGAGCTTCTTCTTCTTTAATTGTGTGCACTGAGCTGCGAGGCTCGACTTGGCTCAGCAAACAGCGATCGCTCACTATCAGCAGATGGCTTGCCTGCTCTGGCACAGGTGGGTGTTCATGTTTATTTCTCTTGGGAAGAGAGGTTTTGGCTAGCTCAGGTGTACAAGCCTCAATGTCATTGTTTTGAAAATCAGTGCAATGTTTACAGTCGGTTTGGGGTTATTTATTTATATGTGGAGGATATGTGGAGGAGTCAGTTTTGAGATTTCTTCAAATGCTTTCGGTGTACTGTGTAGATACTGTGCTCACTGCTTGATGTGTTTTCTGTCCATAAAAGTGGCGGAGGGTGTTTTTAACGTGTTTATATCACAGTTTTGAATGACTTTTATTTGAGCTGACACATGACAGATCCATTTTTGTGCATCGATGTGCATTTATTGATGAATTTGTGCACATGTGCACATTTGCTGGTCATTGAAATGCTGCCGTAAGCCTTTGTACACGTAAGCCTGTGACAAACCTGTGACATCACTTTGCATGCCATTGAAATTGCGCGAACAGGTTCAGGCAGAGCACACAGTAAGCAGTCTGTAGACAAACAACTTCTCCCGGATTTACCTGGGCCACAGTAAGTCCAAACATTTATGTTTAACAATACTTTTCATTTTGTCTGACGCGTTGAACAATGTATTTTGTAATCTGATATTGAGCTTTACAATGTTCCATAATTTCTTAAGATGTATTAAATTCCCATTCCTTGCTCCTCATGTAAACAGTAGAGATGATGCAATGGCTTGGAGAAATGTGTTCATTGTTAATTTCACAAGGCTCTAGGTGCCTGAAACTGACTAGAGGTGAATACAATACATTAAGAAGATTTGTTTAGGTTTGTTTGTTAAATGTTACAAAATTGAACTGTTATTGTGCATGGAAAAGCTGTGAAAAGTTGCCAGTCTGCAGTATATATCATTTTGTCATTCATCATCAGTTGCATTTGACATTTTGGTCAAAAGTAAGTTATTCATGTAATGTGCCTGATTTTTTAATTGTTTACTTTAATCTACAATTATAATGAAACTTCAAAAAAATGTTTTGGCTTTATGAGTATCTTAATTTTATTCTGAATGGATGTGGGACCTTATAATTCAAAATAACTAAATAAATAACAATTACAAAACCAGGAAAAGTTATACTATGATATACCAACCTGCGTAATCAACAAATATTTGCAATTGCTTTGCCCTATTAACAAATATTTGCAGACTTTGGATAAATAACTGATGATGTCAAAACGGGATAACACCACAGTTTTGTTTTAGCCAAACAACAGTGTGTTATTGTGTAATTTGTGTGAAAACATTAGATTTTACTTATTAGATTTAAGCCATTTAGACGACTCTTTTATCCAGAACAACTTACTATGAGTGCAACAATAAAATAAGTTAAGAATCAATTCAATTTCTACATTACAAGTAAGATAACTAAGCGTCAGAGCCTTAGTGGCAAGACAACAAATATTACACATATTCTGGTGTCCAATAATAATAAATCATGGTACATTTCAAGTGCTTGGCAATGAAATATGAACCAGGGCAAACAGGTAGAGAAATCAAATCTAGTGCTGTGTTAAATATATCTGTTATTATCTGTCTGTTCATGTCTGTGGTTTTTGTTTTTCTGAGAGTTTGTGAGTGAGTATATATTCCTTGAGAAATTTGCACATACTCAACATATCACTTGTACACATTGTAAATTACTTCCCTAAAGGTAAACATGGCTTCAGTGTCGGTCAGCTCCCACCTGAACAAGTCTTTGCGCCAACACTATCTGAGCCTCCCCCAGGGAGATCTGTGTCAGGTCACCTACATCTGGATCGACGGCACTGGGGAGGGACTTCGTAACAAGACGCGAACTCTGGACAAAGAGCCACAAACCATAGAGGGTAACTGGTTTTGTTTTTCTGCATTAGGAAGTTTTTTTACTGCTAAAACAACCCAAAAGTATTTGGCTTTTTAAATCTATAATTATACTTTAATTATACTTGCAGCTATGGCCTCAGGGAGTAGCTGCAGGGGGAGGACGGACTGCATACTTGTTATTGTCACACCTGGGAGTATCCCAGTTCAACCTTATTCTTGTACTTTTGGCCACTGAGTAGCTCAGACTGTAGACCAAAATATAATTGTGACTGTCCAGGTACTTTGATTTAGTTTCATCCATTTAATCAGATTAATTGTATGTTAATAGTTTAATATGTCAGGTTATTAACAGTATTGGGTGTAGTTTATATACGTACGGTCTACTGTCATATGTCGTACTGTCCATTTGTACTGTATGTGAATTGTTGTTGTACCATGTGTATCAGTATATACCGTGAAACACAGTACGTTGTCAATATATTTCAAGTACAATAAGTGTACCGGAACTTGCAGAGTTGTTACTGGAAGCTTTGTCAAATTGTCTTGCCAGATATTCCCGTCTGGAACTTCGATGGCTCTAGTACTTACCAATCTGAGGGCTCCAACAGTGATATGTACCTGATCCCAGTACGCATGTTCAGGGATCCCTTCATCTTGGACCCAAACAAATTGGTCCTCTGTGAGGTTCTCAAATACAACAACCTACCTGCAGGTAAAATTTCTGCCCATAAGGAACCTGTTCAAACTGTGACAGAAATGTCAGGCAAACCTGCTCTACTGGTTCTTCTCTTCTCTCCCCAGAAACGAACCTCCGGTCCAGCTGCGTCAAAGTGATGGAGCAGCTTAAAGAGCAACATTTGTGGTTTGGCATGGAACAGGAATACACTCTCTTGGGAATGGACGGACATCCCTTCGGTTGGCCCGCAAATGGTTTCCCAGGACCCCAAGGTGATGGATCCATTTACCGGCCATGTTTCTTTTTCAATTCATCATTTTGTCCTAGATGGCAGTAGCACTCTAAATAAAAAATAGCAAATACAATACACTAGGTTGAATAGGGTTTTGCATTTCCTCTAACCAATCCTCTTATTTTGTCTCCCACTTGAAGGCCCATACTACTGCGGGGTGGGGGCAGACAATGCCTATGGCCGGGACGTTGTGGAGTGCCACTATAAGGCATGCCTCTACGCGGGGGTCAAAATCTGTGGCACCAATGCTGAGGTTATGCCATCTCAGGCAAGTGTTACCATCTCAATCATCACAAAGAAAAACAATTCCGACCAAGGTGGTACAGGTTTTCACTCTGAAGAAGTCCCTCAACCTGTTTTACACCCGTTCGGTTTTACGATTCTCTTCCATCTCCTCGTTTCGCTCTTTTCTCTGACTCTACCTTTTCTGGCTCCAGTGGGAGTTCCAGGTGGGCCCCTGCGAGGGCATCGAGATGGGCGACCACCTGTGGGTCGCGCGCTTCATACTGCATCGCGTGTGTGAAGATTTTGGGGTTGTCGCCTCCATGGACCCCAAACCAATGAAGGGCAACTGGAACGGTGCTGGTTGCCATACTAACGTCAGTAGCAAAGCAATGAGGGATGAAGGAGGACTGAAGTGAGTACACACACACACTCTCTCTGTCTCTCTCTCACACACACACACTAGTTATCCAGTCCTTTGTTGTTTTTTCCAATTGGTCTCTCACAGAAACCGGTATTGACACTAATCTGTATGTTGCATCTTTTATGCTTGAGGGTCAAGCATAAAGGGTCATTCTCACTAGAAAAATGTGGATAGACGGAGCTTTTCAATAATGTTTCTATGGATTCATTACCTGAGCATGTTGATATATCGTGACCTTTCTGTTCTGGGTCAGATTTTATCCATATGACCAATATAATAATGTGACTCAGAGTTTAACTGCTAAAACAGAGTTGTTTTAGTATGTTTGCAATAATGCAACACTAGAGATGTGAGTTATGAATCTCAATATTAGTTAGCGATTCAATACAGGAAAGTTATCTTTGAGTAGGTCAACGATTTGTTTCGATTGATTTTTGATTGGATCTGATGCAATATGATACAACAGGATACAATGTGATTTGATTCAGTGCTAAGACGAGCAATTCAGTTGTTATTGTGTCCTATTTTGATGCTGGATGGGCTTCATGGTAATAAAAAATGAACAGCATTTTACATTTTTTCCAGGAATAAGAAAATTTGACCCCCATTTGATTGTGACACATGATAAAACGAACACAACTGCTTAATTTTTGTTGGTGGTTGACATTGCAAAGTTTGGTTCGCTATTAAACATGAACTCAAATATGTCAATTACTCTCACCAAGTGCATGTGTGTGGGAATAAAACACTTCCAAAGTCGTTCCTCTGAGCCGTCAAGTCGCACAAGTGAATATTGTCACATCACTTGCCTCTCAAAGGTGGTTGAGGGCCATGATATTGTTTTTCAACATCAGATAGGCTTCAATACTTACTATTCTTTCTTGTGAGAAAAACAATGTTTAACTGTAATCACAGTACATGTGTATATCTTTTCGACTGGGAGAGGTGACACGAGGAGAGTATTAGAGTAAACAGAAAAATGCCTCATGAAAAAGGTCAAAGACCCTCCTCCCTTCAACCACCAGTCCTTAATAAACATACAGTCAGCCTATTTCAACGTTATCTATCTTTGTTATCTCCAAAATGTTTAATATCTAGTATAATATAAACCTCCTGGCCTTGTCTATATTGGCGTGAGAACTATTCCCTCATTTTAGGTTTCAAAAAGACCATGTTTGTGCACAGAAACAAACAAAGCCTAATGCACGGACCTTTTATTCCCCATAACTTTTTATTGGTCGACAGATACATCGAGGAGGCCATCGAGAAGCTGAGCAAAAGGCACGCCGAGCATATTCGCGTGTACGACCCACACGGAGGCCAGGATAACATGAGACGTCTCACAGGCTTCCACGAGACCGCCAACATCAATGACTTTTCTGCTGGCGTGGCCAACCGAGGGGCCAGCATCCGCATCCCCCGTCAGGTGGGCAAGGACCAGCGAGGCTACTTCGAGGACCGCCGCCCCTCAGCTAACTGCGACCCGTACGTCGTGACTGGGACCATTGCACGCACCTGCTTTCTTGAGGAAGGGGAAGAAGAGGAAGAGCAGAGCAAATAAGAAGGAGCTCAAAAGGTGTGGCCTGCTGCACCTGCAATATAGCAGCATTTAGAAGTAGATTAGTGTGTCTGGAGTCGGACCGTGCAACATAAAACAAACGAAGATCTGCAGATTTAATAATCACTTCTTAATCACCAATCACTAATAGTCACTTCAATGCAAGCTATCAATATAACTGTGTTTGTTTTTGTGTGATTTAGAGCTATGTGTACCTATTATAGGGATATCCATGTGAATACCTCCTGCACTGTATTGGATACTCCTTAGAAATAGGAAATGTCAGCATATTCTGTAAATCGGGATTGTGAAGATCAGACATCGGCAGAAGGTCCTGTAAAATAAGAACAAATGTGAAACTTTTCCTCATCAGCTGTCAATTTTATGAGCACACATATATTATAACCTAGTTGATATGAATCTAAAAACGAATGTTTGGTTTTGGGTGAAGTGAAATAAAGACAACGGTGCTACAGTTTTCTTAGCTAGATCTTTTGTGAATTGTCCACTAGGTGGAGCCACGACTACGGTTTTCATCTCCTCTCTCAAAAGCCTACAGTCACCAATTCTTGTTAAGAGGTCAGAGTATCATAACACACAAGGGACAACTACTTATCTATCTAAGAAGGGATAAGTGAGGTGTGGTTTAAAATTATGATGTATCATATTACTATTATTATTATTATTATTGCTATTACATATTACTATCATATTACTCACAAGGCCCAACCAATAAGATGTAGGCTATGCAAGTGGATACAACAGGAATAAGGGTGTCATTGATACAGTGTCCTTTCAGACACACAGCACTGCTCTTTTATTCTGGTGAAAATGATTCATCATGCTTGCAGGACCGGCACACATTCACCTCAACCTCACGGTGAAATGTGTCAGCTGGTGTAAATAACATATGGTGTTAACATCTTTACTTTCAGCCAACGACTGTCAAAATGAGCAATGTTTTCAAGCTGTTTGAGGGTAGCCTTTGCAGCATGCATAAACAAAAAAAGAGTGATTCTTCAGACCGGATCAGATGCCATCAGATACCAGATTTCCATGGATACCGGCAGTAACTTGGCAACCACGGCGTTTGTCTGTTGTCATGGAAGCATCTGTCTCTGAGCTTTTTCCAGGGATATTAACAGCTTAGTCATCATCTGGGCGTGTGTGTGTGTATGAGTGAGAAGTGAGAAAGAGGGAGAGAGAGAGAGAGAGAGAGAGAGAGAGAGAGAGAGAGTCTGTGTGCTAGGGGGGCAAATGCACCACATTAAGGGCGTATAACGTAGGTCCTCATAGTGAAAACTATCTTTTTCTGTAGCCTTGATGTACCTGACTGTCATAACAGTCATGTCTAAGGCCAGCTGCTGATGCCTGGACTGGTTGCACTCAGACATAGGAAATAGGTAACACTAAGAGACAGGAAGTACACTCAAAGACAGGAAGTACTCACTTATGCAGAGATAAATTATTTCCCATTTTTGTAGAACAAAACACTCACTCTGGTTGTTGTTGTTGTTGTTGTAAACTGTCAGCTCCATAAACCTCCGGGTGATTGGTCAACTCGCAAAAAAAGCAGTCCACGTCATGTGTGTACACCTCTAAAATGTTGAGTGACTTTAATAAATTGAGTTGACTTTAATGTAGTTGGAAAAAGGAGGAATATTGCGAACATGGCGTAACGTTGGACTTAAATCTATCATAGTGTATATACCCTCATTCAGACCAGTCAGCATCTGTTTTCAGTCAATTGAAGTGTCAATAGCCTTGTTTGTTGTCCTAACACAACATTTAATTGCTTTGTTTACGGGTGTCATACCTCCCATTAGAGGTATTTTCACAATGCCAGAAAATCTTGCACTTGCATTGTTTTGCAGTTGTTCCTTTTCCCCACCTTCAGTGAATGACAACAAGAAGGGAAGTGTTGTTGCAGGTGCACTGTGCGCTGGGTTTGTGTAGAGGTTTTAATGACATTTTTTTATAGCTTTGATTCAAATGAGCCTGTCACATTTTTCGGTGTGTCATGAGACAGGTTAATGCTTAGGATGTAGATTTGTGAGACAACTCTTCGTGGATGGTTGGGTTCGCCGCATCAGGGCAATTCAGATAGTTTGGGGCAAGTTGTCAAAATTTTAAATTGACTTTCAAATGTTTTCCTATGATTGTCTAAACTTTTAGGCACTCATTTTTAATATTACTTTGTTCCTCATTTTGGATTCCACTGAAGTTTTCACATTACCGAATTCATATCTTATGTCATGTGTATGACAGCAGCGGGCTCCTCTCTTTTTTCTTCATCTTGTAAAATACTCCAAAATACTATTATACTATATTATTATACTATACTATACACTATATACAATACTATTTG
>CABFOQ010038743.1:6988-22166 GCA_900660455.1 Gephyroberyx darwinii
TTTGATATTGGTTACAACGACCATGTTAATGCCCTCTCTCTCTCTCTCTCTCTCTCTCTCTCTCTCAGTGCGTCTCTATGTTGCTCTCTCACCTAAGCCCATTCAATAGGATCCCCAGTGAGTCACCATATCAAGTAGAGCTCGTCTCTTTTGGCTCTGCTCATGACAACACTCATGGTCTATAAGCACTGCGACAACTGCAAGTGACCCTTCTCAATCAGTGTGTGTGTGTGTGTGTGTGTGTGTGTGTGTGTGTGTGTGTGTGTCCACAGACAATAAGCATTTGTGACTTGTCTATTCAACTGTATTATATGGAGGGTATATAATGTCTCACTGAGTTGAACCAGTTGTCATTAAGGCCCTCTGGTGTCTCACACACACACACACACACACACACACTAGTACTAAGTATAGGCCTGTGTGTGTGTGTGTGTGTGACTGCTTATTTGTGCCTCCACGCATCCCTGTGATGTGTGGGCATCCATTTTGTGAATCAAAGGCTTGAGTCATGAGTGGGCAGTGGGAGGGCTGGTTTCCAGTTTAGGGAGGTGGAATAAGCATGATGAATCCCAGCCCACTCAGCGCTCGACGCCCCGCCGTCACCGCTACACTGCTGCACCTCACAGTTTTTGTTACACTGTCATGACAGCTGTCAACGAACACATTTTACAGCTGTAAGCAGCTGGTAAATACTGCAATAATAACATGAATTATTATAATGACAATAATCTTTAATTATTTAACACTTTTCAAAACAAAGTTACACAGCGCTTCACAATAAAGGAAAGTAAAAGTGAACGATGAGAAAGAACAATGAGGTATTAAACAGTAAAAGCCATAAAACGAAAGGAAGAGAAACATGGATAAAATTAGTAAATGCCAAAGATTATGGGGTTATGATTAAATTAAGTTTTAAGAAGTGATTTGAAAGGTGATTCTGACTTTGCCAGCCTGAGCTCCTCAGGCAAGTCGTTCCAAAGTCCAGGAGCCCCGACGGCAAAAAAGTAGTCCCTAGCCTGGAGACAGGAACAGTCTGTTTGTAAGGCTTTGCATGGCCTGGCCCCTAGTTGTCTTTCTGAACAATCATTAAAATCAACTAGTGACGAGACGCTGAAACCCAACGTATAATTCTCTCTGTATCACTGAAATTTAAGAAGAGAATTTTTGCAATGTTCCTGAGATGGAAAAAAGCATGACTGAAAGTATTTTTAGTATGTTGCTCAAAGTTAAGGCTCGGGTCAAAAAGGTCTCTGAGGCAGAGTTAATATCTTGACTTAGAGGAACCAGGGAATTAGGCTGGATGCACTTTCAGGGTCTATAACAAACAAACATCACATTTGTGATTGTTTCATGACAGCTTGAGCAGATTTAAACACATTACATTGTTATTGTTTAATACACTGTTACTTCCAAAACCAGATGCAGGGCCTCTGTTATGGGTTGGATCAGAGAAATGCTGTTTCAAATTGAAGAAATCAGTGATATATAAAAAAACACAACATTTTAAATCACCAGCAATAATGATTTTGTCAAAATGCAGCACAACAGAGGACAACAAAAATAAATCAGCATTAGATTTAGGGGGTGATACAACAACCACATAAAGAAAGAAAGAGTCTGAATGGGCTGATGGGCTACATCTAAATGACTTAATAAGTAAACAGCAGCTAGCCCTCCGCCGCGGCCACTAGACCTGGCTTTAACCGGGTCTCCGTCACAAACAGGAAGTCTTCTGAAGCAATAAATTTAAAATAAAAGTCTTGACGTTAGAGTGATCTCACATGAAGAGTGTGAGGCATAGTAACTCATTAAGTGCATGTGTGTTAAGTGTGAAACAGCCGATCAGGAGCAACCAAAGTCTTTAGCAAACGTCGATCATGGCGTCTTGAAGGATTCAAACGTGTGCTTTTAGCCATCTAGTCATTCCAACAGTTATTCCTCAGTATTTGCAAGGGTTTGAAAGTTCAAATATTGTTTTCCTGTCTTTTTTTTTGTTACAATATTCCGATTTTGATCTGCTGTGTAGCATGTTTTACCGAAGCTACTATTGTAGTATTAATACAGGATGAGGAACTTCTAGCTTGGCAACTGCAACCTGCGTGTCTTGCAACCAGGATCACATTTTCATTGCTTCGCTTTGATAATCCACTTTCAACTTCAAACTTTTTTGATACGGGTAGTGTTTCTTAATTACAATCACACAATCAGACACATTCATATCTGAGAGCTTCCCAGTTTAACCACAGTGTTCTGCTGTTGGCCACTGATCAGCTCCACACATCACCAACTGGAGGTCAGTGCCTTGCTCAAGAGCAGCTGGTTGATGGTAAGGGAAGGTAGACTGTTATTCGTTCACTTTCCCAGCCTCAGATTTTCCCAACCGACCTGGGCTGACTTTCTGTTCACAAGCCTTCCTAACCTCTAAACTGTAGACTCAACTGTCCACTGTCCTCAATCGGTTGTTTTTTTAAATTGTTTTTTCTTCACCAGGTTTCTACACTTGTCCGTCAGTTTCCCTATAATGGATTGGTGCGGAGCGTCTACTGTCTTTAGCCATAAAAGGGCAAAACACTCCAACTTAAACTCAATATGAAATCTAAAATTACTTAAAATTAAAATTATAGATAGATAGATAGATAGATAGATAGATAGATAGATGGCTCTTTATTGTCCCCGAAGGGAAATTGCAGTTATGCAGCAGTACAGAACAAGAGAGAGGCACGCATCACTATACAATAAACAAATTTAACAACTGGGCAACAAACTGTATAAAAAGATCCTCAAAATATACAAAAAGAAAGAGAAATATACAAAAACTATATACATACAAGTAGTGCAAGGAATAACTTTCATCCCACCGTCACAATCAAGGAGACGGTGGGATGCGTCCAAACCAATGATCCACTCAATGCTGTTTGCCATTCCTGCAAAGACCTTCTTATTAAGTACCATCAAAGTAGTGATGATGTGCAAAGAATAGTGACCATATCCCGTGGGCAGGCACGCCAACACATGACCAATAAATAACTGTTCTCTTTGCCGGTACCATTTTCCTGACTGCCTCGTTAAATAACTGCAGTTTTTGTGACTGATGCTCCTGCAATTCAGGCACTTACCATTTGACCACTTTGTGACTGTTAAATACCTCATACTGCTTTGAAAACTCATATAAAAAGTGGTGATTTTGTGACACTAATGTTTGGTCACATTTGTAATATTTTGCGAAGAGGGTTATTATTTTACTATTATTACTGACATTAATACTTTAATCATTTATATTCAAAAAGAAAGGTGAACAGCCTGTGCCAATCATATCCTGTCATTGATGGTTGACATTATTTGTACACAGCCACTTCTCCAGTGGACCTCCATGATGGCACCAGATACCTCTGATGAACCAGCAGTATGAACTATCACCCTGGCTTCCATTTGATGCCGTCTCTAGCAGTCAGTGAGTGAATTTTCACGCCTATAGTGTTAGTAGAGATTTTCGTACATAGCCGAGAGTACAGATGATTATGATATTACCATTACACAATCTTGTGCAAATTATCTTCAGCTAAATAGGTGTTAATGAAGCCAACAATGCAAACCGTATCTTTATTATAGCTGATTCTTTAAAATAGTTTTATTATTAGCATTAGCATTAGTTCTTTCCCCCCCTGGAACATCAGTTAGTGTTGTAAAGGATGGGTCTCATTTGGACTGCAGACAGTTATTAAGTCGTAGCTTATGGAACACAATATGGTCGGCATATTGGATGTCTTCATTACACAATTACAGTGCCTTTGTTAAATTGGTTGGCCGGCTAATCTTGTTAAGCCATTTTCCTGAGGCCTAATTGTATGAAAGGTGATACATCGAGCGACTAGACCACTTCGAAGCATCTCTCTACCTTTCATTTCACGACCCTGGTATTGTGTTTGTAATAGGCAAGCGGTATTACTGAGATATGATGTGGGAGTTTAGGTAGATTATGTATGATGA
This sequence comes from Gephyroberyx darwinii, assembly GCA_900660455.1. Classification (NCBI taxonomy): domain Eukaryota; kingdom Metazoa; phylum Chordata; class Actinopteri; order Trachichthyiformes; family Trachichthyidae; genus Gephyroberyx; species Gephyroberyx darwinii. The sequence goes on from CABFOQ010038743.1 coordinate 10,976, forward strand.
CTTATCTATTCTTATCTCCCATTTGAGGTCTCTGGAGACTTCTTGGCCATGTGTATTTAGTCATACTGGGAGACTTTAAAGCAAGTTTCCTCAACAGAATCAAATATGAAAATGCTAATTTACTTCAGCTGGACTGCAAAGGGAAGGAGAAAAAAAGCAGGTTGTGTGATGGAGGTTTCTACAGAAGTGTGTGTCTTTTGGAACTATAACTTAACAATGATTATGGTTCACAGAAGTATCACATCAAGTCTACAGACCCTGACTAAATCCAAGTGCATGGTATACACCATTATATGGTATAGGCAGGATTGGTGTGCCATTTAAAAAAAATCCACAGAGTACATTATTCTAAGGGCCTAAACCAGTCCAATTAATATTTGTGAACATGAATAAGAGTCATAAATATTATATATATATATATATATTAACATCCAAATGCTTTATATAATTTTACACCGTGTGCCACCGAGTTGGATTTCACATGAAATATGCTGGATTCCTTTATGGCACAAAGCCTGAAAGGGGGCACTGTTCTTCCAGTGCAAACAGCCAAAGCTTTCATAGTTTCTAGCAATGGCAGAGGGTGGATATTTTCAAAATATTGAAAATAAGAGCACAAATTAACAAGGAATTAATGTATTACTAACGAGGGGATGATATGTATCTTGTGCATTTTAATTAATTGAAACAAGGGAACTAAATACCATACCACGTAATACCATCTCGTGCTCTTTATGTAATAAAACGTGGCCGGTTGCTCCCGTGGCCAGTCCGGGCTCCGAGGTAATTATACCAAGGTATCACAATTAATTTGACATTTGATGTTTAAAATGCAGTTTAAGGCATAGACATAACATATTATGAAGCTGAAATTAAGTGCTATTTTTCTTAAAATAGAAACCAATAGCCTATCCTGACAAGAAAATGCATAGGATAAAAAATAAAAGAGCTTCACTCGGTAAGACTGGTCCTATGAAGCAGCTGGGTTAAATAGTGGAAGATATTTTACATCTTCATAAAATGTGGGGGAGGAGGAAAATTGCATGCAAACAGAGGGACATAAATTCCCTGAACCTTTTTGTATTTGTAGCATAAAACGTACAGTAAAGAGCAAGTCTAAATAGTGTCTGGATCTCCACAATAAAAGCCAGGTAAGAAAATATGGCAGAACTACCAGGAAGGAGTCTAAAGTCTACATACATTTATAGCCTGAAATATCATTAAAACTACATTGCATATAGTGGAACGCGCTGACATTTTTATCTCGTTGCCATGGATACAGGTATACAATGCTATATATGTTAGTCAGTACATGACAGAGAGATTTTTGATTTGGCAGTATTTGTTTTATTCTGTTTTAATGACCAGTATGTCCTGGTAGCCCACTGTGTGTTACCAATAATAAAATATTCATTGTTCTTATGCTTATCAGTAGCAGTAGTAGTCATAGTAGCATCTGATATCACTTGCCTATACCAGTAATATTATTAAGCTATAGGCCTAAACAGGCATTTGCATAAAGTCGTGCAGCCTTTTACAGAATAGTGGTAAATCACTTTTAAGCATCCTGGGTACTGTGGACCTGCCAAAAGAAATAATTGCTTGTCTCTAATAATAGCCTGTCTCAAATAAAGACCTCTCTTTTGTTGGGGTACATAAACAAATACATTAAATATGGCAAAGTAATGTGGAAGTAATCAGAATAGATTATTCAGTTTGGGTGATCCCTTGGATTATGTTACTGATGCAATTTTGATGAGGTAACAGAATCAAATAGATTTTTAAAGTAACCTGAGTCAATCCCATGTCATGAATGCTGTACAATGAACATCATCATCATGGATGCCACTTGCCAACCCAGTACATCTAGGTGTGTCTGGTCATATTGCATATTTCCAAATGGTGGTGACAGTAGATGGAGTGTTCTCTATCATCCTCCTCCGTTTACACATAGAACAGAAGAACTGAGGCCAGGGAGGGAGAGATGCTTAAAGGTGTTTTTTTGTGTTGATTGAGTGTGTATGTGTGTGTGTGTGTGTGTGTGTGTGTGTGTGTGTGTGTATGTGTGTGTGTGTGTATCCTCTAGTAGGAGGTGTGAAGAGCTGGGCTGGTTGAGATGGACCCTAAGGCTATGGCAAAGCCTCTGTCCAGCATTAGTGTGTGTGTGTGTGTGTGTGTGTGTGTGTGTAAGTGTGTGACTCTAATCTGTATCAGCGTCTACTAAGACCCACACTGGGCCCGGGAGCCCCTCCCCTGCTGAGTCCAGCGCCACAAGATGAGGCCTGTGATTGGACCAAATCTGACAGGTAGAGAGCCAGGAAACGGAGGAGAAAGATATAAAAAAGTGGGAGTGAGAGAAAAATGACAAAAAAGAAAAAGAAAGCTGAATTTGTCAAGAAGGAGAAAAATAAATATGTGATTGAGATTCATAATAAAGATTCATAATAATAAATCTTAAAACCCGTAATGAATAAATAAATAAATAAATAATGAAATGAATGAAAGTTTTGGTTTGGCGATTCAACATGGCCGCAAGTGTTTGAACATGTTGTTGCTCGTTTTTTCTTAACAAATGTGTTTTACATCATTTTGATCTTCCAGATAAAGCGTTCATTGATTGGACATTATATCTCACATTTCCGTTACCTTGTCAGAGGGTATATACTGGATCTTTGCAATGTAAAGGTTTGTTCGATAAGGGATTATTTACAGTTTACCAGTAGACTATTTTCACGTTCAATTTGATTCGTACCTGCGTCCTCTTTGGGTTGGTCAGTACCATTGGCTACGAGGATGGAAGTCAAAAGAAAGGGCAATTGATCTCTCCCTTAAATTATGCTCTGCAGGAGCCTTGATGCCAAACTAAAATCGGCATTTACATTTATCCTCAGTTAAAACAAATCATATTCCGTACAGGAGTTGTCTGACTGAACTATTATTATAGGGGTAACCATTTATTTCCCCTGTATTAGAAGTAACCTCAATCAAATAGACAGCTGGCGCAGCTTTTCATGCTTTTTTTGCCGACGGACCGTTTTACCACTACAAGTTGACAGGGATATTCTGTTAGCAGGTTTATTCCTGGCAACAGGCAGACTCAATCTCAGGGTATCAAAAGGTTCATGTAAACAGATGAACCTGAATCAGACCTTAACCAGAACGCCACAATAGCCGTGTTACTCATGCATGTAAACCTGGTGAGCGTAATAGAAAGGGGAGAAAAAGCGCCTTCATTTCATTTTACACCGCATTCTTTCCTAGGAAAGGTAAATGGATTGTAATTGTCGGCGACCCTCTTGGGGTTCCATCATTGACGGATTTCCCATTGGAGGTGAAACTCATTGTTGGGAGGGGGGAGGGGAGGCGACTCCTCATCCTGCCGACAGCGTGCTTTTTTTTTTTATATCCAGAGAAAGTCCATTCAAGTGACATTCATACAATGCCACACAGCCACTGGAGCAGTTGGGGGTCCTTGAGCGACTTGCAGGGCTACTATTCGCCCTGCAATTCGCATCACATAATCTGATGAGAAAACACACACACACACAACTGGAAACAGTCCATATACAGGCTTCCACCTGCAGCACCTGTGTGTCACTTGCACATATTTGCTCTAACTGGTCCTATAGTTATATAGATAGTTATATAGAACTGTAGTGTATGTAGATAAATAATAGTGATGAAAGTGAAACGATTCTTAAATTAAACTATTCCTCATTTGCTGGGGATAAACCCTGGAAACTCTTTGAGGACCCCTGGAGGGCCCCAGACCCTGCTTTGAGAACCAGTGCTATAGTTAGCAGATTGTGAACACCTCACACCGGGGTGCTCTGGCCTCGGCAGCGCTGGATTCAATTTTCGGTCACATAACACGCGGTCACACAGGAAGAACAGAGGTATTTCCTCTGCCTTGCTGCTCTGCTGTCTCCCCGGGCTTAGTTCAAAGATACAGAGTTCTCCCTTTGAGCTCCAGCTTCATTGTTTACCAGAGGTTGAACCCCTAACAAGCCTTGACACTGTGCAGACCGCCAGCCACCGCTGCTGCAAAAATAAAACCCCACAACACCCAGCGAGCTCAGACTTAAGTGTAATGACAGGAAGAAAAAAAAAGAACAGTCTTTGTGTGTGTGTCAGCATCTCCGGGAAATCGGTTTTCTAATCTGTCTGGTAGTAAGACTACTGTCCTACGCCCACTGCCAACACACACACACACACACACACTGTCATGCTGCACAATCACACACACACAGCTGTGGACAAACAATGCACAGGAACACACACTGATGCTGATCTCTGGTTTTTGCCCAGTGATAGACCCATTCATCATGGAAGTGGCTGTGCAGTACAGTGCATAGCATACCCACCATCTAACATGACACTTCACCCTGCTAGTTCACTAGCTGGAGGTGCTCCTCTCCTCTAGTTATTTATTCTGCTTGTGTTTGTATTTCACCTTAAACCGCAGTTAGCATCTATGCTTTAATTCATATATATGTGACTAGTCTGGCAGTATGTGTGGTGCATTTAAGTGTTATTATTTTAACTGTTATAGGGCGCCTGTGATGATTTGAATATGGTATTAGTGATACAAACTACAAACTGTTTTTGAAATGACCGAAGAATTCCTTAAATACATCCAAGGAAAAATAAGTTTTTTTACGGAGAGGCAGGATCTCAATCTCAATCTGTTTCAATCCCATCAACCTGATTGAGAGGTCTAATATACACTTACATTTAAGGCATAACTGACACTCTTATCCAGAGCAACTTACAAGGAATGTTACAGTAGAATACATTTAATTTCTGAGCTGAGACCAGGTGGAGTGATGACCAGGTCGGGCAAGGAAACCAGTGGGGTTTAGGAGGTGTAGGAGGTGTAGGAGGACCGTGGTCCAATTTCTGGATGTATGGGGGTGTCTGGTAAGGATTTTAGAGTGGTAGAAGATTCATCTGACATGCCAGTCTTGTGCCACTTTCCCTCGGCTTTAGGGGAGAGGGCAATGAGGAGAAGGGAATAAAATGGTGGTCAGAAGCATGACGAGGGGTAGCAGAGAGGTTGGTAGTGGAGCAAGCTATAGAGAAGACCAGCTATTGGCAGCTTTGTGGGTTGGGGCGTTTGCAGAGTGGGTAAGATCAAACAGGAAAGGAAAGAAATAATAGGAATGAACTTCTCCGTGGAGAGGTTGGAGTCACCAAGAAGAGGAGAGGGGTGTCCCACCTTCAAGAAATGTGCTCAGAAGGGTGTCGAGTTCCATTCTGGGGGGGTAATAAACAATCAGGTGGTGGGGTGGGTTACAGTGACACTGTGGATTTCAAATGAAGAAACTGACAAGAGAAGAGGAACAAGAAATTTCCACCGAGATGAGATTAGCAAACCTGAATGGCTGTAGTCGGATGCGGTAGAGGGCGGCGGGGCGATCCTCGTCTCGACGAGAGCAAGGAGGGAGGCTGAGTTTGACTCATCTCTGTGGACTGCTGATTGACAGCCGATAGCCATGTGGACAGGAGTGGCAAGAGGAGCAGAGATCAGGAATAGAAATGAAGCATATATTGTGGATGTAGGAGTGCTAGAGAGGGAACAAGAAAAGACATATGGCCGAATGGGCCAAGTGTCGTGACCTTCATTGGCCTTTGATGGACACTGCAGATAGACTCCTCCCTTTGTGCAAGGAGGCTGAATACGACTCCACAGTGGCTGTCTCTGAATCTACCGCTACTGAGTGCCCCCACTTACAGAGACAATAGCAATGCACTAAGGCTCAGAGTTCTCCGTAGATGAAGAAGCCAAACCAAGCCAAGCCAATGGATGCAAGAACCCATGACCTTATGCACCCCCAAGCGTCTGTTCTCCCACTGAAGCAACCAAAAAAGTGCAATGGTATTGGCAAGCAAATATTCCATAGGAAGCTTGTTAACAGCCTTGCTTTATCGTTCCCAAACTGATTCATGGAGGGATTCTAGCTTCCAAACATTACCTTTAATACATGCGTAGCCCGGTGAAGTCCACGTTCTTTCGTTTTTCCTGGGGACGACAGTATTACTCTATTCACTTGAATCGTCTGGCTCTTAAATCAAAGACGAGACTAGCATGCAAAAACCGTGCTCCTGAGACACGCGTTAACACCCGTGACTGTGATTTGATTCAAAAATGTCAACTCGAGTGCCAATATCACAGAAATGCCAGGAGAAAATCTTCACACTTGAGCTTGAATGCATTTTTTGCTGCCTTTTGTTTTCTCGCTTTGGTACGACCGCAGTTCAAAAAAAGGAGTTTGCAAATTCACTGCCATTTATTTGAAAATATGAAAACTACAGTTGACAAAATACATTTTCCTCTTCCTGTGGCAAGTGCTTAGTTACGATACTGTTTTCTACCTCTTGTTTTGATTATTTTGGTTCTTTGGAGTTGTATTTTCATTGCAGTTATCACTTAAGTCACTTGTTCTATTCTTTCTACCACCTATTGCATCAGTCAGCCAGCATCGTGGAGGAGGAGGGAGAAGGCTTTGAGAAGGGTGAGGGGTGGGGGTTGAATACAGTGAGTAATGGCTTCATGGTTTCATCCTGAAAAATATAGCTTTACCCATGTAGGTGTCATTTCAAATAACAACCAATTTTCCATTTCATTCTTTCAAGATTGTTTTATTTTTTGTAGATAATTGTGTACAAATTACACAGTACAAAGCTCCATTGAAATAAACCTAGTCATTAAGTGTATTGTTTGATTCATAATGGTTTTCTCCACGTCAGATGGGATCTGATCTGGATCGCTGAGGCCCAGTGAGGGTCCAGTGAGTGGAAATCAAGATTAGCAGTTTGGTAGTCAGTGTGGCCTCTTACACACACACATACACTGACACACCGACACACACTCTATTCTACAACTGCATTGAATTGCATTTATTCTGATATATGGTGCTGATATTGGCCTTTTATTAAAAATCTGATATGGTCCAGTCAGTGTCACCCACCTCTGAAATGACAGATATGATGATTTGTTTGATTCCATATTTATTGTAGAATTGATCAGTACTACACTGGTTATCTATAAGAAGCCTTTAACCTGGGCTAATTCTCATGAGACATTTTGAGTATGCTTGAAAATGAGAAGTATAACAAATTACTGTCAGTTTCAATTTATGTAGAAATGTACATTACCAGCACAAAATAGGACCTTAATTGGAATCATATATTTGAAGGCCATAATTATCATCAACAGAATCATCATCGTCACTGTTGCAGGCCAGCCACCCGCATGCCGCTCTCTGAGTCGGGCCACCTATCAGCATCCAACCGCCATCGATTCCCCTAATGAGAGAAATAAATGCTTGTAAAAGCGGAGTCCGTGTAACGTGTTCATTTAAAGCAGGGTCACCCCCGACATTCTCGCCCAATGTGACTGCGATTCCGTGCGTCCACTCCGGTCAATGACATCCCATCGCTTCTCCGCTTGCTTCCTACAGCAGGAGGCAGGTAATCAGCCGCCCATCGCTGCCTGCATTAACACATCTGCCCTTCTGCTGCAAACTGCACCACAGCCTTGGGCACTGCTGTCAACTAGAGATCAATACACAGTGTGTGTGTGTGTGTGTGTGTGTGTGTGTGTGTGTGTCCTTGTATTTCTATACTTATGAGTCTCAAATGGTGTTACAAAGATAGAAAGATGAGGAAAATCTGTGAGGACATTTTGGCCGTCCTCAACTCTGCAAGTAGTTTAGGGTTAAAATTTGGGTCAAGGGTAGACATCATATTAGGTCTAGGTTAGGGTATGGGTTAAGGTCAAGGTTAGTTTAGGGGGGGTTGAGTTTAGGGTTAAATCATAATTAATCATACAACAATTTAACTGCAGTATAGTAAGCTAACATGATGAAATCATTAAAAAAGAGAGTATACCTAAAGGAACAGCCACAGGAGAAGTTGCAAAAGGGTAATTATACCATATCATATTACCAACCTTCTCAAAATGTTTCTTTATTGGGTATCTAGCATGCAAAGGCAAACCGAAATGATTTGGACTTGTTAAGAGGTATTTTTAGAGGAGGAGCAGAAGGCTAACATTCTGAGAAAGATTTCACTCTGCTCTATCTGCTCTGTCATCTCGACTATTTTTCGCTTCAGCAGGAGAAACTCTTGGTGATCCACAGCCAGGCTGCTGATCCCGGAGCTGCCGGATAGTATAACCCTCGAGGTATAACCCGCAGTAATGCATCCTCACACTCATTGATTCCTCAGTGATCATGTGAAGAGCCACGACTGACACCTTACAGTGTTTCTAATAAACTATATCAATGCAGAAGCTCAAAATGAGATACTGGTTGTGCAGTCACACAGTATTGGTCATTTTCACGTTTTTTTTTAAAGTTTTGTCTCTGGCTTAGGTGCTGCACTGCACCCAGCGATCACCTGTCAATCAAACAGTTTGTCCAGTACTGTGACGTGTTTTTCCTTGGGTTTTCTGTTGATGAAGTTTGAGTTTCTGTAGCTTTTCTTTGTCTGTTCAACCATGATGGCTATCTCTGCTCATGCTAACTACCCAGTTCTTCTTCTATTTATTATTTAGCATTTTTCACAAGAAAGACCGAGTGTTTAGAAATGCGAATGTAAAAGCTGGCATGATTTGGCTACAGGTTGAATCACATATGGAGCAACAAAATGGACATTTATTTATATGGATTTGGACGGTTGAGGTGGTTTTGAGGCTGTTGGGTGAAATTGATGGAGGGTTGTGTGTCTGCAGAGTTGCATTAGGGCATGAGACATTTTTCTCAGTTTAGCAATAACATCAACGCATTTAATCAGATATGAATGGTGTCCTGTTCTGTCATACAACACGCCTGCGCTTTGCATCATGCTAAACCCCGAAATCATTACCTGCAACTCCAACTACCAGGATTTACACACACAACTGAAGCAAATAAGTTTTCATTTTCAGCAAACATCTTATTTAACCATGATTTGACCAACTTTTGTTTTTGCATTGAGTTCCTGCTCATTTCACAAAATTCTTTGGACTGTATTGTATATGAGGTTGGCATCTTTAAGGAAAACAGCATAAATGAATGCATGTCTGAAAGTATTATTGATTTTTGGTGGTGGTTTGCCTCATGATGATCACAACTTTATCACATTTTTTATTTACCACTACATCACTGGATATAACTACCCAAATTAAAGCCTTCTATCTATCAGTATTGACAGCTGGGAAAATGGTGAATGTCAGTCAAGACAGCAGATCCCCAAGACAGCTAATGTTGGAGGTTGACTGCTCTTCAACTCTTGTGGAGGGGTGCATGCTGAAAAGCAGAAATGCATAACCACATTTGAACCAAGTGTACCTATCATAATAGGTGAGGATGTCACTATATGAACTCCGTCTCCCTCAGGCCCAGCACTTCACTCTGCTGGTTAACCATTACCAAATATATACAGGCTAAAGGAGAAGCTCTGTCCCCGGATGAACCCTCCTTGCTTGATGGCAGCGGCAGCCAATGAAAGGCTGAGACGTCCCATAGGACATGAGGGAGACGTTCCAGGAAGACGATTCAGTTTCAGATTACTGACTCCACTCAGCACAGTGTGTTTGTGTGTGTGTGTGTGTGGTGCACTAGGGTTCAACTCTGTTTATGAGGACTGATGCTAATATTTTTTGGGTTGACGCTGTCAATAGATCATATTTTGTGTCAATTGATAATAATAAAAATAAGTATTCTTATAAATATATTCTACAAACATAGTATAGTAGTGGTGGGAAAGCTGATTCTTTTAACTAACTCGATTCTTTTGGGTCGTACGACAGCAGTGAACTGATTCAGGACTGGTTCATTTAATTCATCTTTGTAAAAGTGATCATTTCGTAGCCAACAGCAGTTTTTGCTGAGTTGAACGAACAAGTCACTCACATTCGCACTGCGACCTAAACGATTCCTCCAGTCCAAATGACACAGTATCGTGCTTGTGCGATGAGTAGTAGAACTGTTTGGGTGTCACGTCATGACAATAATGAATGAACAAGGACGTTTGTGAATTTGTTGTGACAGTGGTTGATAAAGCCAATTCCTTAATAAAATATCACAGTCACACATCAATATCACATTACAGTTTTAATGAAAAAAATTCTCAACAATTCAACAATTGTAATTCAACTTGAATGCAAGAGCTTCTATCAACAATGGAAAGTAATTGGATCACACTGTATTGTGTGTGTGTGCGTGTCTGCATTGTGTTGTCTATCAGCTAAATAACATTTTTGTGTTTGTCCAGTAGAATTAACTGAAAAGAATGAAAAATATCAATGCAGAAAAGGAAATGTGCACAGTGAATAGAAAGAATATACTGTATATATGTCATTTTTTCCAAAACATGTGTAGGACAAGGCTATGTGCCTTGAGCACAATCCAGGCTCTCACTCAATAGTAAGAGTGCTCATATTCAATCATTGACCAAGTCACCTTGATCATCTCTATTCATTACTACTACTCTCAAATATGTTATGTTATGTTATGTTGCGGCCTGTGAGAAATGCAGGATTCAATTAGAAAAAGGTATTCTACTGATACATTGCTACAATAATATTACCAATTTAATGTTGATTTAAAGACAGTCAGATTTAAGATCTTGGAGTAGTAAAACAACATCAATTGTAGAGCAGAGTTGGTCATTCTTGAGCAGGCAATGATTATCAAAGAACTCACTGACTGACTGCTATGTGGTACCAGAACCTTTTGCTTATTGAGCATTGTGAGACACCTGGCTGTTTTGTGGGCTATGATATGGTCTTGTAACTGAAAATCAGGGCTGTATTATCAATGCCCTGGCATGCCAGTGGCTTTGTAAAGACTAGTAAGGACTACACACAGAAGAGTTGATAAAAAAATACTGTCATAGCTAGTTAGTTAGCTACCTAGCTCCCTAACTTGCAAGCACTGTATATAAACATGAATAGTGTTCCTCAATAATCTAAAATAGTATCTGTATAGATTGTACATTTCACACTTACCTTTTAGCATGATGTGGAGGAGAAAGAATCTTGCTGATTGAAAATAAGTGGGAGGGGGGAAGGGCAATCGGGCAACATAGTGATAGGGCGACAATAGCAGGCCTCCTGGCTGGCTGATGCGGGGAGAAGCTGGCCATGGCAGGCCGAGTACTATTTGCCGGGGCTTGGCAAGGTGGCTGGCTGGTGTGGGGTGGA
>CABFOQ010038751.1:0-14504 GCA_900660455.1 Gephyroberyx darwinii
ACTAAAGGAAAAGGTAGTGACAGAAAGAGAAATGACACATCGAGGGAAATAGAAAGAGAAGGGGGGGAAAGAGCGAGAGCGGCAGAGATAAGAGTATGGCCTTCTGTAATGAGCCGTGGTTAAGAAGCAGCACTGTGCCGTCTGTCTGTTTTCATCTTATATCAATGCCTTTGTGCATCCCGCTATTTCTTTTCCAGTCCCCGCGCTGTGTTCGTGTTGTCTTGTAACGCTTCTGTTGAACAAAAAAAGCAAATGAAAAAAACAAAAAAAAAACAACTCTGCCCTTGGGTCCCGTATGAGGTGGCTCCTTTCAGTTCCCGTTTCTGAGATCCAGACTTGGAGATGTGCACAATGTTCCGACGTCTTCATTCACGGACTCGCTCCGTTGTCTCACCTCGGCTGCGCGGAGCCTACAAGACAACGCGGGGATGCAAGAGTACAACACGCCGCCGCCTCTTTCGACGCCCTTGAATCGGATGCAAATAGGTTTCTTCTTGTCAGAGTGGTCTCTGGATAGTTTGATGTCAGCACTGTATCCTTCACGAACTGAGGCGAGAATAATTGTAAGTATTCATTTCAATATGAATACAATACTGAATCCAAGTGTTGAGGGATCCAAGTGCCCTGAATCTGAATTAAAAAAGTTGCCCGTAAAGTTTTTGACAGCTGGGGTCTGAACCCATGCAGCAACAATGGTGTTGTTGCCTTGAGCGCGCAACAGACCGTAGAGTTGTCACAGATCTCTTAAGTTGCTGATGGTGAGAGGACTCAATTGGTTTGACTGCTGTTGTAATTGAGTGGATGGAGGCCGATGTGCGAGGAGAACAGCTTTTATTCAGAGATCGGTTGTGACTCCATCCCACAAACCAGCAGCTAATTGGCACTTTTCAAAAAGACGTGCAATCTTTTCAAAGACATCCAATGAAAAAAAAAACAACGTTGGTCACGCAGCTATACTTTATAGATTCTATAATTGATTACAAGCCAGCAGCACTGGGTGATGTTTGATCATTGCTTGTGCTTTCTTTGTACATACAGCATCCATATGTGTGTCATGTTTCATTGGTCTTTGAGATAATTTCTCCAGTCCTGAAAGAGAAACCACCCAGCTTACATGGAGGCTTTTTCTTCAGGGGTCAGACTGCTTGCATACCCCAACGTTATTTTGATTCACGCATCTCTGCCTTTTATCACTAGGCTGTTTCTACTGACATAGACAAAATGGGACTCCCCGTGGACCAATTATTTTAGCTTTCTCATTGGCAGTACAGCTTCACCATTAGTGTGGGGTATGGATAAAGTTGAAGCACAATATGATGTGCTCTCTGTGCTCTGTCTGTGTGTGTGCATGGGTATCTGACAGGGTGGTGCGTTTTTGTTTTTTTTATTATGAGTTTTCTTCAGAGTCCTCACAATGAGAGCTCTGTCTCTGGAGGGAGCCCGCCTAGCTCCACCAGAGAAACAAAATAAATAAGACGGCAATGAAAAACCACGAGGAGCTGTCGAAACGTGAAGAGAGCACACTGTGGGCTAATGAAATTGGCATCAAAAGCATCAGCACTTAGAAGCTGTTTCATGGCAATCTCATGCCAGTGCAACGCGGCCTCGATTGCACCGTTTCCAGCCAATTTCAGACAGGTGTTTACTTGGCCTGAGTGGCCAGTGCCTACGGCTGTCTTCACAACAACGCATTTAATTTAGATTGGTAGGTCCTACCAAAAGGGGGGAGGAAAAAAAAATGGCTCCTCTATATTGTATTGCAATCCACTTGAAAACATTCCACGCCTCAGTGCCTCCAAGTAAGCGTCATCCAGCCAGCTTTTGTAATTGAAAATAGAACAGCTTTGGAGGGTAAAAGTTGACGAAGTTCCTCCGTTCCACGTTATGGCAGTAATTTCGGCATGTCTATGCAAATTCCAAACTGAAATAATTGTGAAACCTCTTGAAAAACCGAATTGAAAACGAAATTGAAGAGACCCCTGTACATGGTAGATGCCTTGAAGTCTGAAATGTTGTGATTACAGAAACGCCAAGCCACAATTTTTGTTTCTCTCTCATGCAGCAGTGAGACGAGATTGTAATAACAATGCTAAGGAGGTTTTTGAAAGGAAATATACTTTGATATCTGTCGTTTTTTGAGAGATCATGTTCGTGGCGCTGAGAAGTACCAGAGACACAAAGCTTAATGCACGCCGCATGCATTTGACCGGCTAACCCGCCACTTGCAAGATAAGCACCATCATATTTTCTCTAATAAAATTCAAATTCATATCCAACGAGCGTTTTGCTCAGGTGTCCTCATAAAACCTGGTGCGCACACATCCAGCTGGGAGGCCGACAATAATAAAGCATAAATCTCGCACTTACGCGCCTTCAGTGGCGCAGGGGTGAAGGGGACGCTTTGACAGGATACGCGCTCAGGGACAAGGGCCTGATGTAGAGCGCCGTTCACCTCCAAGAAGCAATAAAACACTCAAAGAATGGCCTTTTGCTGCCATGGTAACAAATATCTGTATAGGTTACCCCCTGCGTGCTGGCGAACAGACATGGGCTACCACTGTAAAGGGAAAATAAAAAATGGAACCTCAAAACAGAGGTCAATTATACTAGAAGTTATCCATGGCTGAGACCAGGGACGTTGCGGCCGTCTCACACGATAATAGCTATTACTGACAGGTTGGTAAAAGTCGCAGAGTACAGCGCTGAGCAATAATTTCTCCGGGCCTATATGCCGGCGGCGTCAGCTCACATCAATAAGGTATTCCTTTCTGGAAAAAGAATAAAAGGAGAAGGCAGGCATTCTTATAGGTCAGAGACAACAGGCCTCTGGAAATCTTGATAAATAGTTCCTGGCAAGTCTTCCGTGCAGTGATTTTCTCTCCAATTTGTATATTTGTCCGGCTCCATTGTGATGCATTACAGATCTATACTGTTCCTAATCCTCTGCAACACTGGTTTTGACAGCTTCCGAAAAGGCGCACAGGGCAGCCTAAACTTGTGACAGGACGTTGCGGTATATGTGTGTGTGTTTGCGCATCTATCTATCTCCCAATAAAATGCGTGATAAAAACTCCTTGGAGTTTACATTCGGGTCTCCTCCACTTCTTTCATTCCATTTAACAGAGTTTCTGTACCACTCCAAGCATTTAAAGATTACAGCCACAGTCAATCATTTCAACCAAGATGTGTGTTTAGAGAAACAACAAACTATTTTATCTCTCCCTCTCTCTGTCTCTTGCAGTCCCTCTTTCTTTCTCCATCCCTATCACTTTTTTTAACGCTCTTTTTCTCTTACACCGCCTTTGTCTCCAGTTTCTCTACCAACCTCTCTCTCTGCCATCTCTCCTTCCCTATCTCACTTTCTCTTCCTCCTTCCCAATTGCGTCTCCTGTCTTCCTCTGTCTTCCCGCTCTCTGAAGACGGCCTTCACGCAGAGTGAAGGGAAAAATGAGCTCGGTGAGAGGCCAGGCAAGTGTGGTGTAGTGTCAGACAAAGAATGAGAAGCAAACTGACAGTTAACACACACGCACACACACACACAGCTACATTAATTGAGGAAAGCTCGGCAGGTGTGCTCAAGTTGTGCTGTCCACTGTTGGGAAGTGCTGATGCTTCAGAAATGACCAGCGCTGGTAGTAATGCTCCCGTCACGCATCAATCAGTAGTGAAGGTATCATTATAGGCATCCGGGGAAGGGCAAAGTCAGTGTGTGTCTGATATTGGCACACCGCTACTGTGGAGAACAAATCTCTCTTGATTTATCATCTGCCAGCATAACTTTCAAATTTTAAAGGATAAATCCACCCTAAAAACAACTATTGGAAATGTACTTTGGATTGCATTCCTGGGTCCGTTTTGTTGTGTTTAGTGGTATATTTGTATTGGGAGTGGGCTGCCCATTCGGGGTCGGTGCTTGACACACTGTGGGATGCCCGCAGTGGGTATTGACATGGGCCACTCATTTGCGGCCGGTGCATGGCATGCTGTGGGCTGCCCGCAGTGGGTATTGACATGAGTCGCCCATTTGGGGCCAGGGCATGGCACACTGTGGGCTGGCCGAGCCCCAACAGCCTACATGAGGCCAGTACTGTGCTGTTTGCTGGGTGTGTACACTCTGAGAAAGAAGGGTACAACATTACACTTTTCTTACTGAAAATGTGCATTCTTGGCAAAAAGGTACACCCCTGCTGACAAAAGGTACAAAGCACTATGTAATTGTGAATTGCGACTCTACAGCGGCTCAATGAAGGGGGAGGGGCCAGTCTCATTCATGAAATAGCATTCATTAATACACAGGACAAGATGTTACTATCCCTTGTGCCATAATCCAAGGTAAACACATGTAGAAGCCCAATTGAGATAAGAAGAAACACAAAACAAGTGAGTGATATAACCACCATCAGATGCAACACCATAGCAGACATCAGGCTACACCGTCATAGATCTACAGAGTCACTCCTCAGATGGCACCATTCGCCAGTTACCTAGCCTAGCGAACAGCGGTATGCGGCACGTCATTGGGGTTATCAAGTGGGCATAATTGTATTTTTGTATGTGATATGAACACAGCTTTGTTGTAATACATGTTGCATTGAAAATGTGTGACTAAGTAGACACAGTGAATGATATGATTTGTTTCCTGGTGCTCTGGGTGCCAAAAAGTGTCCCTATCTATTTAAGACTACATTTCCAAAGAGAAAACCTATCATCTGACACAAAAGCCAAGAGAGCCCAAGGGTAATCAAATGATAAGTCTAAAGGGCACCCATGCTTGAATTTGGCCTAAATATTACACTTGTTTTTTTCCGTTTTCCACAATACAAATTGTGCCCTAAAGAGACATGTTCATGCTTAATAGGGACAAATTTAGCACAGGTCACCCACTTAGGAGAGCTATTTGTAGGGATGGAGGGGGTGCCCTTAATATGGGAGTCAGTGCCATTTTAGAAGGGATTTAACTACATAAACACTTTTATTACTCCATTACAGCAAGTGTTGCAAGATTGAATTTCTTCTGTAATTTCCTCCCAACTGTGTTCTGCTGAAAAGATGAGGCTCGTGGTGAATGAGTTGGTAGATTTTAATGCAATTTGAATGCAACAGTGGCAGCTGCTGTCCAGTCATCAGGGAGACTGACAAAGGCGAACAAGATCAACAACAACAACATCAAATTCACAAAGGGTGTGGTTCAATCTTAACTCTGAATTGTAGATTCGCAGTTTCTTTGAAGAAAAAGAAGTCTGGTTAGGAGCAAGCTCCTCTTTCCCTTGTATAAGTGTTACAGCCCCAAAATTTGTCCAGGGGATGAAGGGAGTAACACATAAAATTAACCCAGGGACAAATAAGCAAGGAGAACAGAGGTATATGAACAAACTGAGAATTTATTAACAACTTAAATAAAGGTTTACAAAAGACCTCAAAACACCAACTGAAAGCTACTTTCCAAAAAAAGGAGGAAAGTGATAAATGAAACAAGTTAACAATTAAATTAAACTAGGGCTAAACACAACACTAATAAACACACTCCCCCTAAAAAGGAGCCAAAGTTACCAACCCCGAGACCCACAACTCAAGTTTAACTAAATATCACAACCAACACACAGCCCGAACGCTGCCCACTGGCACCGTCTGTCTGTTCCTCCTGGTCTTTATCCTCCAGGCCCTGATGACCAAGTGAGCACAGGTGCACCTACTCACGCAATCACTACAGCGGTAGGAAGGGGAAGGGCAGTAATCTGGGGAGAGACACAGGTGAGAACAGGAAGAAACACACCACCACCACACTACGGTCATAACAATTTCTAAAATTCAGACTTCTCACATCAATGTCATTGGTTGGTGAGTAACCCTTGAGCTGGTCAACTGACACCAGATCATCCTCATAGTGTAAGTAATGTAATGTCAGTAACATCCCATTAGTTCATGGCCACACTTTTTAGGCTGTGTTGGAGCAGCATTTTCTTCACCCAGCCAGATTTCCGGAGAGTGTCCGGTATGGTGACGTTAGTGTGGCATCTCTGCTGTTTGCAGATGATGTCGTCCTTCTGGCTTCATTGGACTGTGATCTCCATTGTACACTGGAGCAGTTTGAAGCTGAGTGTGATGCGATTGGGATGAGGATCAGAACCTCCAAGTCTGAGGCCATGGTTCTCTCCTGGAAAAAAGTGGTCTGCCCATCCAGATGAGGGATGAGTAGCTACCCCTAGTGGAGCAGTTCAGGTATCTCAGGCTCTTATTCACAAGTGAGGGTAAGAAGAATCGTGAAATTGGCCACTGGTTAGGGGCCTCAGCTGCAGTAAAGCGAATGTTGTTAAGTCGGTAAAGAGAGAGCTGAGTTATAAAACAAAGCTCTTGATTCACCGGTCAATATTCATCCCAACCCTCACCTATAGTCACAAGCTTTGGGTTATGACCAAAAAATTTGGGATCGTTCATACAAGTGGCAGAGATGAGGTTTCTCCGCACAGTGGCTGGTCTCACTTTTCGCAATAGGGTGAGGAGCTCAGTGATCCAGGTGTCGGGCCACTGCTCCTCAACATTGAGTCCGACTGGGACCCCGGGGTCGACCCAGGACATGCTAGAGGGACTACATCTCTAAGAGAACTACCATTTACTTGCCCCTAAGACAAGAACATTTGAGAAACAGACTTGTGAAATGAATAGAGACTTTGACAGCAGTCAGCTAACTATAATTCACTATAACACTAAGCAGGTTGTGGGAAAGTTCTTTGAAATGGCTCCAGACACTTTTTGGGAAACAAAACCAAGCCAAATACTATATCAAGCACACAATTTGGATATACATTCCCAAGGTGCTCTGTAGTTTAGCAGGCTAAGATGTTTTCCATGTTCTTGCAAGATTTTGAGTTTCAGTCCAGCTCATAACTCATTTTGTTTCCCGTGCCCAACTACCCCTTTTTGTATTTCTCTCTCCACTGCTCACTATCAGGAAGCAGAAATGCCATAGAATATTCTCTAGAAAAAACACATTTTCTTAGACATGAAAAATGCATTGGCCCCATGAAACATTTAGATGTGTGCACATAATATCGATTCAGACGGGGATCATTCATGGCCATCAGTAACCATTATGGCTATGTCATGGTTGAAAACACACACAAAAAATAGAGAATCAAACCATGTGTAGATAATGCAGAAATGCAAACTGTACTCCCTACACTGCCAATTGTTATGACAGAAACTAAACAATTTCTCCATTCAATTATTTACACTGCTGTTGATTGTCTCAGATACAACTGGGTGGAAAAATCATACATATCTTCTGAATTCTGATTAGTTGTTATCGGCCAATTATTTTGCTCTGGCTGTCAACAGAAATGAAGCTGTATTTCTACAAGCATGGCTAACAACCCGCAGGGAGGCCTGTCGGGGGGGCGAAGCAAACCATGTGCTACACAGGCCAAACAAATAGTCTGCATCCCTATTGTATCGCCCCCTCCTTTCTTTTCTCCTCTGTTTTCCCTTCTCCATGTTCTTGATCACATTCCAGTACTCTTTTTTTCCCTTTACCTTTCTGCAGGTTGTATTCGCTCATTCTCTGTATCACCCTCTCTTTCTCTCTCTCTTATTATATTTCTACTACTTTCTATGTCTGGCTCTCTCTCTCTCTTGGTCTTGTTTTCGTACTGTCTGTTCCTCTCTCTCTTGTTCTTGCTCTAGCTCTCTGTCTCCCTCTCATTTACACTGTTCCTGCTCTAGTGCTGTCTTTATCTGTCTCTCCCTTCGCTTTCTTAGTTTCAGTCTTGTGATCTCTTCGTCTCTCTGGCTTTTTTTTTTTTTTTTCTATTTCTCATATTCCCTTACTCCTCTCTCCATCTGCATCTGACTCATCAATCAACTGAATGTCCATGTGGCAAAGTTGGCTGATTATTGTCCACCTGGCCCTAAAACACACACACACACGCACACTTGTCATATATTGTATGCACTTGCACATATATACACATGCAAGCACAGAGTTATATAGATGTACACACACAAATGGACACACAGTCATATATTGCCTGCACACACTCACATGCACAATCGCCATTCTCTCCTCTGCAAATAAACAGCAGCAAGAAACTGACACAATCTCAGACTCAGTGCAAGAGAGCAAAGGCATAACAGACCAGAAACAATTAAGCCCAGAGCAGAGACGGGCCCGCTAGTGAGGGACATTTACATTATTGAAAAGGACTTTGAGGGAAACGAAGGAAGCTGCATGCCCAGAAAACACACAGGCTGCCTCCTTCTCTGTTGGACCTGCCAAATAATGATCTCTCTCTCTCTCTCCACCTTTTCTGTTTCTCTGTGTAGGTCTCTCTGACATGCCCTCTGGTACCATCCAAATCATGATCTAATCTTTACAAACAGCATACCTACGGAACTGTGTGATGAGTCATTCCACATTAGAAACTAAGCCCAAACGGAGGACATCTCTCGTGCTTGACATTCTTCCTCCCTCATTTCATCATATAAAATGTCAAAGTGTGTGTGTGTGTTTGTGTTTATGTAAGTGTGTGTATCTATGTGTGACTGTATATATGGATGTCAAAGTGTGTGTATTTGCAGGCATGTGTGTGGGAGTGTGTACGGTCTTGACAGCACTGAAGATGCAGATGGGGACACCTCCTTGGCTGGTGCTTCCCTCTCAGCAACAAGACTCACCCGAGGAAAAGGGTCACACCAGACGGCACTGCAGGGGAGGGAGCTGAGTGTGTGTGAATGTTTGTGAGTGCATATTTCTGTGTGTGGTTTTACTAGATTTGTGTTGATTAAGTGTGTGCACATGAGGGTGTATGTGTGGGGTTGTCGGGCACAAGGCCATCACTTTGTAGGCGTGTGCACATCTGTGTGTTTGCATGTTTCCATGCACACATGCGCACATGATTGCAAGATGTGTGTAGTGGCACGATATTTGTGTATGTGTGTGTGTGTGACATGGATGTGAGGAGACAGGGGACTCATGGAAACGGTCCACCTCACAGCCAACCTGCGTCCTGGAGGGCAAGACTTCAAAACACTGTTCTAATCAAGAGCTTGTCAGCCAAACCAGCCCGAGGCCCAATAATCACAAATGGTTAGATAATCTTTAAAAACCCACACATGTTGAGCTGTTCTGAGAGAGTGCTTTTAATTGGAGATCTGACTGCTTTGGAAAAAACGAGACAAATTTCGACCATAAGTAGAAAAGAAATTATCCAGTTTGAAAATATTCCTTCCAAAGCTCATTCCTCAATACTGCAGAAATACATGTGTGAATGTTACCATGAAGAGAATCTGAACAGCCAATCAACAAACAAATGTCAACAAAGATGCTTTATTGAGTTATCTTTATTCATTTGTCTTATATGGTATTTTCAATATGCTGTAATCGCTTCTTGTATCATCTTCAACACTTTGTTCTATTCTTATCTACAGTATATCCTTCACCCTGTTGCTGCACTGAGACAATTTGCCTTTGGGGATCATTAAAGTTTAATTTGACCTAATCTAATCTAATCTCTACAAGTTACCATAACAACATGCACAAGATTTGACATGGTTTCAAATATATTATTTGAAAATACCTACCTGAAAGGGTGGAACGGGGTGTAATTAACACCAGAAATAAGCAAAATGTTTCATAGTTTGTTCATTAATTTGGTAGCAGACAAATAAATTCACAAAACCAGAAGTGTACATGAACCCTACAGCAGTGCTCCCTCCAAAATAAGTAACATTTATCCTACATCAACATCAAAACATGACCGTAATTACTACCATCCACTACAGTTTCAAAACAATGCCTTCATTCCAATTGGATTATTTGTGTCCGTAGTCTGTTGGGAGCCCTGTTACTGGAGGTATATGCACTTAACACAGTGGAACCACAGTGGACATTTGTGGCTATAGTTCTCTCATGGCTTTGTGAGTGATGAAGGTTGACCCACACAAGAAGAGGGTTTTATGTTGTCTTTTTTTTTTATCAAACATGTTTAAAATTCTGAAAATATGGGATAGAATAATCATAAGAACAGGCTGGATAAGAATATACATTTTTTTAATAGGATGGAAAGTGATGTCAGGGAGACAAATGTTAATATGATATAAATAAATACATGAAATGTTTATATATGATTCGAGAAACTTAAAAGAAAATATTATATTTGGAGTATTTGGAGTATTTCAGTACTTGATAAATAGCACTTGGGGGCATGACAAACATGCTTAGTCTAATGGTTGAAATGCATAAAATTAGATTTAAAATCCATAAATTTTGTTTTTAATGGTAAAAAACAACATTTTATAATTGAAGGCTTATGAAGCCTTTTGGATTCAACATTCTACAGAAAATATAAAGACAGAAATGGCATTTGATGTTAGGAATAACCCATACATGTGCAGTTCTGAGACTGTTCTGAGAATGTTTGTGAACCTCTAGGATAATGATTAATTGAAGTCAGGTGCTCCAATCAATGAGATGACATTCAGGTGTGGGTTAGAGGAGTCCTGTCATGAAAAAAAGGTGAGGTTACTAACTTTTTTGGAGTTTTCTCTCCAAAACAAATCTGACCCGGTCAAAATAAATTTCTGAGACCTCCATAGAAGAGTTGCTGAGGCTACAAAAGCATTTCCAATTCTTGGGCCTCATTCAATCTACAGTCAGACAGATTGTACACAAGTAGAGAAATCCAGTGCCATTGCTACTCTCCCCAGGAGTGGGCGTCCAGCAAAGATCACAGAAAGGATCTGCAGCCATCTCTTGAACTTTCTAACATCTGTGTCCACAATAAGAAAACACTAAACAAGAGTGGTGTGTTCATGGGCAATAGAAAACTACTTCTCTCCACAAAAAACCATTGCTGCCCGTCTCAAGTTTACAAAAGACCACGTGGATGTTCCACATAGCTACTGGAACAATGTTCTGTGGACAGATGAGAACTTTTTGGCGAAAGGGCACAAGGCTATGTTTGGAGGAGGAAAAACACTACGTACCAAGAGAAAAAACCTCATCCCAACCGTGAAGCATGGTGGAGGGGAGCTTAATGGTTTGGGGCTGCTTTGCTGCCTCAGGGCCTGGATGGCTTCAATCATTGAGGGAAATACAATTCCAAATTGTATCAGGAAATTTTCCAGGAGAATATCGGGGTAACGGTCTGTGGTCTGAAGCTTAACAGAGGTTGAACTTTAATCCTATTGAAATGATGTGGTGCGACCTGAAGCAAGCCGTTCACGCAAGACATCATCATTGAACTGAAACAGCTCTGTAAGGAGGAACGGTCCAAAATATCTCCTGACCGTTGTGCAGGTCTAATCAGCAACTAGAGGAAATCTTTGGTTGAGGTTATTGCTGCTAAGGGAGGTTCCACCAGTTACTAAGTCTCATGGTTCACATACTTTTTCCAATATGTTCAATAAAAACATGTAAAAGTAGACATTTTTTGTGTGTTAGTGTTAGTCGTGTTCATCTACAGTTATGATTATCAGACAATATTTTAGGAGCCATTTATACAGGAAGGCAAGAAATTCCTCGCAACTGTATATACATTTTGACATTTTTGGGTGGGGGAAAAAAAAACCCTCTTCAAATCGGACAATGTAAAGCACTTCTAGTTACAGTCCTTTGTTGTTGGCATACACTCACTGCATACTCTTCCCGCATCCCTAGAGGCATTCAGCTGAGGAATAATAAAAGTCAGCTGTATAATAAATTGCCTCGCTGTACCAGAAACTTGAGAGCAAGACAAGGAAAAAATAGTGGAAAGGCCCAGTGGTAAATATCGAAAGAGAACATCAATATATATTTTTTTCTTCATTATATAACAGGTACTTAGCACTTAGCGTGGGCCTAACTGCTTGTTTGCTGATATACTATGAGTGTGCCATAGATAAGTCAACCCCAAGTGTTTGTTTCCCCCCCCACTGTATTCTTGTGAACCCCATTGCCGCGGTGTAGTCTTGCTTCTCTCTGCTGGCTGTAGAAGTAGAAATAACTTCTCCCCTGTTAAAA
Source organism: Gephyroberyx darwinii (assembly GCA_900660455.1). NCBI lineage: Eukaryota > Metazoa > Chordata > Actinopteri > Trachichthyiformes > Trachichthyidae > Gephyroberyx > Gephyroberyx darwinii. Next base: position 11,996 of record CABFOQ010038751.1, read on the forward strand.
TGGCTTCCTTAAAGGAGAAATGGCAGCAGAAGTCTTAAGTTGCTGTTGTGACTGTAGCCCCCGCCGCCGCCTCTGCTGTTACACATGTATTGATTGTTTTGCAATAGTACAGACCCCTACGCACAGGCATGGGTGCACAAATGCACACGTACGCACACACCCAGACATCTCATTCAGGCTCTCAGCTGCCTGCCTCCCCCACAGTGTTGTTGCTGGGGAGTGGCGTGCTGAAATATCACCTTGAGTCTCGCCATTTCCCAACCTCATTTACTTTATTACAGCAAGTGTCTGCTGTGAGCCGGGGAAACAAATGGGAGAAATAGAAAACTGAAGATAGGAAAAAAAAAAAAACGTACACACAAGCTGATGCACATAACACTCACACACACACACACACACAAACCACCACAATCAGTCTCGTGGGGGACTCCATGCTAACACACAGTGGAGAGGGAGAGATTAATAGAATAGGGAGGTGTGTGTGTGAGGGGTGGGAGGAAATGACATCGTTGGGTTTGCCACGGCACTTGGAGGAGGTGCTCTCTCCCCTTCTGTCTCTCTCTCTCCATCCCTCACTTCTGTAGCCTCACATTCTCTCTCCCCCAGTCACGCACACTCTCTTCTATCCATCTTTTCCTCCGCTCTCTCTCTCCATCCCTCTCCCATCATTAGCCTTATCCCTTCTGCCTCCCGTCTCTCTCTTCATCCCTTTCCTCCACTCTCTCTCTATCCCCTCTCCTTCCATTAGCTTTATCCTGTTTCTCTCCATCCTCTCCTTCTCTTGCCCTCTCTCTCTCCTCCCTCCTTTCTTCCTCACGCTGCTGTCATCTGGCAGAGCCTCTCTATAAACATGCCAGGGACAGTGCTTCCCTCTCTCCCCTCCAAATTGTCTTTCCCCCGTCTGAAACGGCCGTGATGATTGCATTCTCACACTCCATTGTAAAACAAAAAAAAAGAAGGAGAACAGATAGTCGCTGTATGCCGCGGCCCTTTTGTGGACTGCTGTTGGGAATCTGAATTGCCTGTCAAGCAGGGGCCTTTCCAGCTCCGAGACTAGACACAATGGAGCTGTTTTGACTGGGGGAGATGCAAAAAGGAAGACAATTCCCCCCACAATGCCATGCAGTCATTGTGATGTCCTGACTCATCGCTTGGTGGCCTGCGTCATATTGCAACAGGCGTGCGCACACACACACACACACACACACACACACACAGGATGTGGTCGACGTAAATTATAGCTTGGTGATAGGAATCAAATGCAAATTGTATACACAAACAGAGAAGCTGACTGGATATAAATGGCATGACAGTCAAATTTGTTTTGCAATGCCAAATACCAATTAAAGGTGCAACAATGCAGGCATCCTTTCATGTCCCAAAGCCGTTGACAACATATTTTTATACTGAAAGATATCATCTTTGAAGGTTTTTTGCAATTTATAATACCAAAACATTAAAATCCTTTATCTGCAATATCCGCCAATTTCCTTTTCAATTGCAGAAGAGGGGGTGATTTTTCCATGCATTTTGTATGATGCGGCTAGATATTCATCTCATCTCCCCGAGAAGACCCAGCACGGCATGTTGTGTATTTTTAAACTTTTTTTTTTTTTTTAACATTACTTAACCGGGCAAAGTTGACGAAGAATAATCTTATTTACAAGAACATCCTTGGGGATTGGTTCCAGGGGGAGGGCCGGGTTACGCACGCATATGCACACTGCTCGAAGCCAGGAGGCGTCACTGACATTTTGGGCATAAAGGTCTGGATGAAATATCGGTGTTGACTTGCACTGGCGTTGCTAACAAATGCTAAAGGGACACTGGTGCCGGTTTCTCCGGAACAAAAATCCTGGCATCACAACAGTAGGTTTAAACTTTCTTATGAAGGGGGTGTGTGATTACTGATCAACAGGGCGGGCGGGAGTCTACGAATCCTGCATCTCTGCTCTCCTGTAAAGTAAGCCTAACTCTGCTTTCTCTTTTCGCTCCACGTTATCGCTATGCAGTCTTGACTCATCTAGGCCAACTTGCAGAATAATAAGCAGAGAGGGATATTTGGTGGGACTTTAAGAGAGCTGAAACTACAGCTCTGTGTTAGTGCCACTTTCACTCAGGCAGATGAAGAAACACTGCCAGTGATTAAGTGATTAAGCTGTGTGTGCGTGCGTGCGTGTGTGTGAAAATGAGAGAGAGAGACAGTGTGTGTGTGTGTGTGTGTGCCTCCTTTGGGAGCCTGTAGCAAAGCCTTAAATTATACATATGTTCTCATTCCATTACCAGTGGCAACTACTAAAGGCTTCCCAGCATTTCCATTACCAAAATGAAGGAATGCACGCACTCGCTCACAGACACACACACACACACACACACACACACAGACACACCCACGCGCATGCTTGAGCAGGACAATGCGCTTATGCAATTAGACTAAACAATGACAATCCAGTTGGAGAAATGTTCAAGGAAAGTGTTAATCTTAACAGCCACAAGTACATGTGTGACC
>CABFOQ010038762.1:0-10307 GCA_900660455.1 Gephyroberyx darwinii
TCGAGGGAAGATTGATTTGTTTGTGTACAGAGGAAAGGCGATGGAGAGAGAGAGGCAGGACTAGAGAGAGGCTGATGTTGTATGTGTGTGTGTGTGTGTGTGTGTGTCAGAGTCAGTCAGACAGAAAGACAAGCACACTGTGCGAGTGTGTGTGTGGTAAACTCCAGCCCACAGACGATGCTTTCACTCCTTTTTACCTTTTATACTCCCAGCGTCATTCACTCACCTTTCTCAGCCAGTGCGCGCTCTTTACCTTTTTTTAGTCTATCCACCATATGTCATCTCCCCTGCACATTGGGACCAGAACAATGCCAAGGGCAACGTTTCACTGTGATTTCTTAGCTGTCTGTATTATATAGAGCAGGTGTCATGCCAACCCCTAAATAGACACGCATTAGAGCACAGACCTCCACCGGATAGGACGTTTTTCATTGTTGATTAATGATTGAGATGTCACTGCTGTAATAATAGTGGTGAGAGTGAAACCTGTGGTTAGAATAGACATTCTCTTTATCGGGATAATTTCTAGTGAATTAAATTATAGTGAAATTGAACTATTTATGGAAGCAAATAAGTGATTTTTAAACACTACTGAATTCATAACATTTAAATATTTTACTTTGAAAATCCAAAAATTGAAAATCCTATATTCAGGCTGCTCAAATTCAAGGGGTCAAATTCAGATCTAAACATTCAAGTTGAAAAATGTCAGAACATCCGGGCTACCAAGGAAAGGCAATAGAGTCTGACTGCAATCGAACCGACGTCTGGCCTGTCAGTTTCGCTCTGTCAGTCATGTGTTTGGATCTCAATTTGTGAACATTGGAAACAAAAATGTAAAATTTTTGAGTTTTTGAAATTGTAAAACTTGAAATGTCATATTTGAGTTCAAAACCAATAAATTCAGGTACATGGTTTCAAAGTAAAATATGTCAATGTTATGAATTGAGTGGTGTTTAAAAATCCAAATGTAAATGTCACTTATTTGCTTCCATAACCATTCTTCATTTTGCCGGAGACCCTCTGAGAGAACCCCTGTCAAATATGTTTCCAAGCATGATCTCCTCGCAGCTAATCTAAAGGCTTTCCGTGTACAGCCGAGTGTTTGAATCTCTTGTTCTCTTGATCCTTGCTTACCTGTTTGCCAGCAACACATAGGTTGGTGAGAAACCTTTGAGTTTTAAGGCCAACACTGTCTCTCTGAGCTGTGGGGGTGTTTTCTAACCAACAGGGATGTGTGGTCAACAACTCCTGTGTTGTGATCTGTTATGCCGACACATCTGAGCCGAGGAAGGAACCGCAGGAGTTCTTGGGAAAACATCAGAGTCAACCATTAGGATCAAGCCTATTCTCCTTAGCTAACCGACTGGTGTGTAAATATGAGGAGAAATGATTTTGCTGAGGGAACTAATTATCCGTCATTGAGTGCCCTTTGATTTTCAAATCAGATAGCACTGATGATTTCTTCACTTTTGTAATGGATTCGGCATCTGAAAGCTGCACAGCAAATCTGTCTTCTTGTGTACACCTTGTAAATTGTTAAGGGCCAATTATGTTGTATTTTCTTTGATTTGGGTTTTATCTATTATATTTGCTCGGTCTGAATTGCCTGCAGCGAGCCTCGGCGCCGCCCGCAAACGCTGACACAGTTCAGTGGATGTGCCGAGCCCTCACTGATGTGTATTTCAAGAGAGCTTTGAAAGAGGCCCCCGATGGTATCCTTTAGGGTCAGTTTTATTTTGAAATTGGATGTTGTGATATGTTCTGATATGATGCGTTTTGTTTGATTATATATTTACCGGGTAATTTATATGAATTAATTGCTAATATGAGTTAATTGATATTTAACTGGTTTTCCAGGGGAATCTGAATTTGATTGGATTGATCAGGTTCCACACAAGTATCAATGAATGTTTTTATTATTATTATCATCATCACCCTGGGCTGTCCAATGTCCAATACGGAACACTTGTTGGCATGGAAATGTTCCAATTTAAAGACATCTGCAGAAAATATTGCAGGCTTGCAGGTTGAAAAGAGTTACCAGAGAAGCGTTTATGCTGTTTGACTTCAACGTGAATCTTTTTTTGCAAAGTAAAAAGCGTACTTCAATAAAGGAAGTCAGGGCACTGCAAAAGCTTTTTAAATGAAAGCCCTTATTTTTCTATGGCTGCCTTACATGTTTCAGCATTGGTGCTTCCATCAGGAGTATCTCAAACCATAGAAAAATGAGGCTTTTCTAACTATTGCACCCAAAATAAGAATGCCTTGGTTTATTTTTTTCAGTCCAGCTTCAGTCTAAAAAATATCAGTATTGGGCTTGAGAAACCAATCAGTCACACCCTAGTAACCTTCCAACAACATGAATCCAGTTTGTCGTCCTCCAAATACTTTTCCCCTTTGCTCTAGTTCCAGTCAGATAATGCAGTGGTCATGAACATTGGCAACAAAATACAACCTGACTGGTTATCACACACCTGAGGGAGGAAGCTAAGGGAATGATTGGTCAACAGGAGGTCTGTCATCACCTGCTCATCACCTTGCTCTTTGACCAGATGGGCGGGACTAAAATCTCCCCTGATGTATCTTGTGGTGGTGAGCTGCGTCCGGGCTGAGGGTGATGGGCTTTGAACCCTGCAGGGAGTGACTAATCTGCCGCTGATGAATGAGGCATGAGTGGTTGCCAGTTCAGAGGCCACTGTGGTTGGAGAAAGTAGTCACCCCCCCTCCCCCTTTTTTTCATTTGATAGCTTAATCCCCCTGTAAACCAACAGCTAACTCCTGCCGCCCTGTGTGACAGCTCATGTCTTTGAAGCCTGCTGCTCTGAGGTTGGAAGTAGGTCTGCTGCTGTTCGTATTAGCAATAGAGGGGACATACACCTAGTATCCACCTCTTGGGTATACCTAGCTAGTGCTGGGTTGGACGACCTTTTGCCTAAATTCTGTGAGGCATGGTTTCAACGAGATGCTGACAGATTTTTTGGAGGCAAAGAAACATCCCCTTCCACCTTGTCCCAAATATGTTCTATTGGGTTTAGATCTGGGGACTGAACTAAAGCCACTGTCATGTTCCCGAACCATCTTGAGATGATGGCGCATTGAGATGATTGCATGAAAGGTTAGACTGTGGCCAGAAATGAATGCACCTGGTCAGTAACCATGTTTAGGTATGTTGTGTTCAAATGATGCTCAACACCACCACCAGCCTGTACTATAGACACCAGATAGGGTGATCCATGGATTCAGCTTGGGATTTTTTGGACCAGGTGATGTTTTTCCACCGTTGTTTTTGAGATGTTGATTCCTGTAGTCTGTCAAATGAAAGTTGAGAAATAATCAGGAAGCTTTGAATGACTGTAATCAACTTTTTGCGTTTGCCAGGCAAACTACATGAAACAAAATCACATCGGTCGGGAAACAAGGAAGCACGCAAATCAGATGGCTGTTGACGGCTGTTGGTGGCGAGAAGTTCAGCCGCGGGCCGACTTTTGTTGGCCAACAAGCTTGTTGATCGTCCGCACATCGTCCGAGTTTCCTTGGGGGCTCACCTCTGCAGGAAATGTCTTGTTGATCGCGTTGCTCGCACTGTGAACGCATGCTTAGGTTTAGCAGTAACCGAACCTCTCAATCCTTTCTGCAAGCTTTATACTCGCACTTTATTTAAACGTGGTTGTCTGGAGGAGTGAGCTGTAAACGGGGATACTGAGCATATGATAGAACAATGAAAGAGCGTATGATTGTCTGCAACCTGTTGTGTGACAGACAAGACAGTACAATGTGAGGTAACACACCAGTGGTTTGAAAGTAGATAACACACCCACAAAAAAAACACCCACGGATTGAAAAATAGGGCTGTTTTTGAAATTGAAGTTGAACGTATGAAGCAAACAGAGATTCAGATTTGAAACTAGGGCTGCTGTGTGTCTTGCTGCAGGTACCTCAGAGAGGCCGATTCGTTCTGTTCTTCATTCACTGGATGGGCTGGTAGGACTGTCAAACAGGCAAGCCTGTACTGTAAGTGGAGCAGTGTCAGGGAGAGCCCACAGGAGCTGTCATAGTTGTGCATAATGTAGGTTAATGCTGTTCACAGGGGCAATGCAACCCAATACCACACAAACTGTCTGTTTTTGAGAGGCAGGAAACACACATTGAGAAAAAGGGATGACCTACAACATTTGGTTCAGGACCATAATGCTGGTCCACTGATCCAGAGCTCCCTACGTTTTGTTTTGACTGAAATTGTTTGTCCCTCCTATAAAGCCATGAGCAGTTTGACTAATTGTGGGTTGTTTGTGGAAACGGTTACCTGGAACATGAGAGACCGTGAATTGTCTGTAAAATGCTTTGGCAACAACATGTTTTTGTTCATGCCAATAAAGCTTATTTGAATTGAATTTGAATCTCTCTCTCGCTCTCTTTTTTTTTTTTTTTTTTTTTTTAATCAGAGACTGGCTCAGCCATCACCTCATCTTGTATTGGTCTGGGGCACTCACTCACGCCCCCTGCAGGCCAGGCCGGCAAGCCTATTCCAGGTTACAATGGTAAGAGTCACAACAACTGTAGTCTGAACACTCACTCACCCACCCCGTCTGCTAACTGGGTTATGTCCATTAATCGGGTTATCTTGTTTGTTTGCCCCCAATTAAGTGTTTGTATTTGTTTGTTTTGCAAATGACTTTGACATAAGTACATTAAAATGATGAGTAGAAAGTGGAAACAATATTAAATCAAAGTGTTTTTTTTATTTAATATCAATTTAATGAATAAACCTTTGCTTAGAATTGGAGAAGCAGCCACTGCAGAGTCTTTGTTTTTTTGCACTTCCAGCTTGCCAGTGGGGTGAAATATGGCCCCTCCTGAATATGATTTGTATGCTCTTCCCCTTTCCACTAGTCACGGTGATCGACGATGACATGCAGGAGGTGAAGCCAAGAATCCTGGGAAATATTGTGGTGAGGTAAGCCGCACGGTTACGTTCACACCCCTGTGAGCAGCTTAGTCAATGCTTTATAGTCCCTTTGTCTGTCGCCCACACACACACACACACACACACACACAGACACAAAGAATAAGATTTAAAATGTGACATAAAAACATCTTGCACATCCTAATCAAATCTAAAATCAAATTTTTCAGCTGTTAATCTTAATCATTCAGTGTTTAGAAGCTTGAATCTGACTCAGATGAACTCCAACCCTCTGTTATCAGGCCTAGAGAAGTGTGTGTGTGTGAGTGTGTGAGTGAGTGAGAGAGCTGACGGTGTAAAGTTGGCTTCATCAAAAGCTCCAGCAGTCAACCCTAGCCCTTTGCGCTCCCTTATCGTTCAGCCTGTTACCTATCTGTTATCGCTCTCCACCTCCATTTTCCTGCTCTTTGTAACTGCCTGTACGGACTCTCCCAACAAGAGGGATTTCCAAGGAATCCACGCATGCAGTGCACAGTGATAACAACAGGTTGTAAACAGACTAGGAAGATCTGCAATCTCATCCCCCTAGCCAGCCCTGTTCTCTGTTCAATAACTCCACGTGCATGCGTGCGATGTTAAGCGCCAAGAGAGAAACCATTAGTGGGTAATTTAATTGGTTTCGATACAAAGTGAGTGCAGATTTTCTCCACAGGACGTGTTCAACAGCGTGCGACAGACTTGTTAAGTTAAATGCAGGCAGCCAAAGCGTGGACATTTGCAGCTCTTGATTAATTATTTTATTTCTGCCAGCTTGAACAGTATTGGAGGAGATGTCCTGCAGGATGTTTTGCTCACATTGGCGAATCAACAAATTCAATCAACAAAAATAACAGCGGTGTGTTATAATAAGAGCTTCTTTGTACAATGAGTCCATGCAGAGCCACGTTGAGGGTTTAAACCTGGTAAATGTGACCGTCTTGGTCAAGATTCAGGTCGAGAGAGGTGAGTGCTGGTAGCCCCTGTGTAAACAAAGACTCAGAGGCACAGCTACCCTACCCCCCCTGTGTGTGTGTGTGTGTGTCTCAGTGTGGGTCAGGAGAGACTGGCTCTGTCTAGACTAACAGTGGTGTAGTGAAATAATATCTGTGGCCAGACTCCTCTATCGCTTTGTTGTGTAGAGTCAGATGGACTGACAACCAGAACAACCAGAATCAGTATCATCTTGTAGAGCCACTTCTTAAAACCTTTTTCTATTGGCTGTTTTCTCTTATGTCTTCTCTCCTATTATTAAAAGTAATAATTGACTCTCCTTATATTGGCATCTCTTCTTTTTACTTGTTTTATTCACGTAATGACTATGATGTTGGTTGTCATTTGATTGTTTTTGTTGATTTCACCATTAAGAAACTAAATATAGACTAAAGGACTAAACTGATCTCTCCTTTCCCCGCCAGACTACCTTTGCCACCTGGTGCAGCATTGTCACTGTGGCAGAACCAGGATCTGTTCAGTGAGCTCTACTTCACCAAGTTCCCAGTATGTTCTTTGGCTTTCCTCACAATTGGACATGCATTCGTCTGATAGACTCTAATGAATTGCAATTTCACAAATGTGATTCTTTGTCCACTATTCAATATGGCTTGTTTGCCACATTGAATAGCCTGTAGTGAGTATATGGTGTTAGATGGCCCTCTAGTGTTGAGATGTTTCATCACAGATACTTGCTCATTTAAGATATTTGAGGACTGTTTGACTGTGGAAATACTACAATATTTTAAAACTATAAAACATGTCAGCTCACATATTCTTAACCACTGCATATTTGCCCATTGTCTTTCTGCAGGTAGTGTGAAGGTCTGTGGTTAGAGTGAATGAGGTTCAATTGAAATGCTCCTAAACACCAAGGTGGACCATCATGCTGACATCCTTCCTTCCTGTTTTGTCAACAGGGCTACTATGACACAATGGATGCCGGCTTCATGGATGAGGAGGGTTTCCTGTATATCATGTCGCGCTCTGATGATGTCATCAACGTGGCGGGCCATAGGTTGTCAGCTGGGGCATTGGAGGAGGTAGGAGAAGGATGACAGCTGAAATAGCAGGTTTTCACTACTCTTCTCAGTATTATAGTGTGTGTGTGTGTGTGTCTGTGTGTGTCTGTGTGTGTGTGTTGCAGTCTGTTCTGCAGCACCCTGGGGTGGTGGACTGTGCTGTGGTGGGTCTAGAGGATGCACTGAAGGGCCACATCCCCTTGGCCCTGTGTGTGCTCAGGAACGGTGAGGCACATATCACATTTACACTGTCGGGCTTGTCACTCAAAAAAGTAATAAATTACTTGTTACTCATTTCAAAAGTAATATTAGTACTTACTTCCTAGGAGCAGTAATTCTGATACACCACCAAAATTGGCATTGCATACAGAGTTGATATCCAATTCTTGTCACCTTTCACTAAATAAAGTAGTGGGAATAATTCAATCATCAATCAACTTCAATCTGATATTTAGAGAGCTCATGACAAAAGTAACAACAGATTTGATTGGTAACTGTAATAATATTACTAAAACTGAAATGGTAAGTGGTTACAGGAGGAATATTGTAAGGTGTAGCCATGTAAGAAATTCAGGGTCTCTGCAGGTCTTTAAAAAGTATTAAAGCTGAATTGGTCAGCCCAGTTGGAAAATAAGACATGTTGTATTGTTGTATTACATATGCAGGTCAACTTACATGCAATGTGTTTTCATTGTCTGCTTTAATAAATATAATTGGACATTGTTCCCTAAACATTTCATTGTTTTTGACAGATTTTTACTTGATTTTGGTTGCTAAATTGGTTTTAAATTCAATTCCAATGTGTTAAAAAGTCTTAAATTCTGCTTTCTGAATCCTCCTGATACCATTAAATTTACATAGAAAAATGTATATAAATCTAGTCCATTTCATTCACATATGTTGATGTGTAGATACCAGTGTGTGTGAAACTACATCTGTGTAATTCATCTATGTACGTGTGTATTTGTGTCTCAGATTTGCAGAAGAGCAAGGAGGAGTTAGTCAATGAGTTGGTGAAGCTGGTGAGAGAGAACATCGGGCCAGTCGCTGCCTTCAGGAAAGTGCTTTTCGTCACAGGGCTGCCAAAGACGCGCTCTGGCAAGATCCCCCGCTCCTCTTTAGCCAACCTGGTCAACGGCAAACCATACAAGGTACACCCTCCCTCCACCCTCCCGTGGAATCATTTTGTGTGCATCTTATCCATTTGGTGTCTAGGAGAGTTTTTTTTTTAGTAACGGTAGGAGCTTCAGTACTGCAGAATAAAGTGCTGAGTGGAAATACTGTTTGCACATGATTTATTCCTCCCATGTGCTTACATTTGCAGCTGCTCAGACGACTATAAAGCTCATTATGCCCTTCACAATCTGAGTAACGAGAGTCCATTAGCAGGCCCTGCACTGCTTTAATAGACTTGACGGCCCTATTGGGGTTTCAACTCTCTACAGCTGATCAGGTGATGAAGACCCCAAGAGAGAACTGGATGACAAATTGAGCATCATTGCACCCTGATATAGGTGTGATTACAGATGTAAATACAGGGTATCCGCAGGTCCCTAAAAAGCAAAATACATGCATGTCCCTGATCATGATTAATACAGTACGAGGAAAGTAGTACACTTTGCAGAACATGTTTTTTTCAGCTTTACTAAACACAATTGGACATTACGTCCCTTAATGATTAATTTCCTGGTGTCCTTTTTCTTATACTGTAGTGTTATACATTCATTAGTGATGTTCAATCTGAAATAAGGCTGGTTTTGTCAGCTTTGTTTCTTCATTTTACTTTTTTTACATTGGCCTGAAGCATGAAATAAAAAGACTTACATTTTGGTTTCTGAAACCTGCAGATGATCTGAAATATGGAAGGCTACAAAAGCTAAAAATAAAAAAAACATCTTCCTCCACAGATCACTCCAACAATTGAGGACCCAGAGGTGTTCAAAGACATTGAGAGGCAGGTAGAAAAGGCCCTGAGACCTGTGAATGCCACAAGGGGATGACCTGAAAAGAAACCTGGTGCTGCATGTTCATGCCATGCAGAGGGAGGAGCAACAAACAAAACCAGTTATTTTTATCCATTAGCTGTGTGAGGGGGTATATTTGTTGTGCAAAGGGCAGCTAGAGGTGGACATTTCTCCACCAGTAGTGTTCAGGAAGTGGTACGGACTATAACAAACCCATGAAGCTAGGTTGAACTCCATGGGACCTCCTAGTTTTGAATCTAGAGACCAACTAACATTACTGTGTAATCTGAAGAAAAATGTGAGACATTAATTTACTATGTGCCCAAATAAATTTTATATTTTGATTTATTAATGGCAATGAAAATCCTATAAAAAATATTCCAACTCCTTATTCACTGACAGTTTTTTTTTATTGACAATGAAAATTTGTTTGCTCACCACTTAGTTTTGACCAAAGTACAAGAATAAATAAAAAAAATGGACACAAAATAAAATGATTCATTCTTCGTGCAAATCGAAGATGTAAAAACAAACCAAAAGGGGGAAAGACTTGTTTGAATAGTCCATCAGAAATAACTAAAAGACAGATAGTAGGGCTATACAGTAGGTTACCCTGGAAACTCTGACAGAAACAAAGAGTTACACCAATGTAAGTCACAGCAAGCAACAGGTTTTTGTCATTAAAATTCACCTCACTTCAACATGGTCATATACACTCTACGCACACTATGAGCTAAAGCGGTCTGTCTTTCAGTTATTTCCTCTGTTCTGTTAGTTGGTGTCTGAGGGCAGGACTCCATGGTGCAGTGCAGGGGGTTGGGAGGGGAGAAAGGCCAGCTTGGCTGAGTGTGTAAGTGTCCCGTGTGTTACCGTATAGCCTGACAAAAAACGTACAGTACAGCAAGTGACAGATTCTACAAATGACGTCCTGCTTTTTCTTTTTTGTTCTCTGAGAGGAAGTTTTGTGCAACTTCTGACAGGAGCGTCTTCATTTTTGTTTTGTCCTTGGCTACTAATAGTCCGTTGAGTTGATGTGGTTGTATCAAAGTGCTTATCATGTCTCTCTGCGTCCTCCTAGATTTTCTCTTTGATGACAGTGGGGGTCCATAAGAAAGGATGGTGGGTGAAAGTGGGGGTTTGTACACCGCTAGTGGGCAGGCGTCTCCTCTCACTCCATGGTGCTGCACGTCGTCAGCAGCAGCACAATGAAAAAATAAAACCGTATGTACAAAATGATCTGGGAGGGGAGGGAAATATGGAGACTGTTCAAAGAGCAGCATATTTTGATCTAAGGACCACTAAATGAGGAGGCAGGGGTGTTTTTTTGCACAAACTCTGAATATCTTTTTATACATAGATGTGTGTATATTAAAAAAAACAGCATAT
>CABFOQ010038780.1:4055-15129 GCA_900660455.1 Gephyroberyx darwinii
CACACACACACACACACACACACACACACACACACACACACACACACACACACACACACACACACACACACACACAGCTGGTTTGGCTGGTTGGGTTGCTGGCAGTAATCCCCCTACTGTCTCATGTTACAACCTGATTACTGGAGAGGAAGCAGCATCCGGTTAAAACGCTTTCTCGTGGTTTCCTGTATCTTGTTCATGATTAGTGTCACTGCTGCATCCGTGTAGCAGCAGTATGAAGTATGTGTGACAGATGACATCCATCATGAAACTTAATAGTGATCCTTTACAGCTTCTCCTTGCAACTGTAACGTTGAGGACACTAAATAATAAAATAAAACATAGAAGTTTATGAATTCCAGCGGTTATGCAGCAGAGCAGGAGAAACACGGGGAAGTATCAGAGCTGAAAATGTACCAAGATTTACAGTAAGGAAGTAAATGACATGGACCGGAGTCTGTCTGTCTGTCTGTCTGTCTGTCTGTCTGTCAACCTGTCTGTCTGTCTGTCTGTCTGTCAACCTGTCTGTCTGTCCATCTGTCTGTCTGTCTGTCCATCTGTCTGTCCGTCTGTCTGTCTGTCCACCTGTCTGTCCATCTGTGTCTGTCTGTCCACCTGTCCATCTGTCTGTCTGTCTGTCCACCTGTCTGTCTGTCTGTCCATCTGTCACTGTCTGTCCGTCTGTCTGTCCATCTGTCTGTCTGTGTGTCTGTCCATCTGTCTGTCTGTCTGTCTGTCTGTCTGTCTGTCTGTCTGTCTGTCTGTCTCTGTCCGTCTGTCTGTCTGTCCGTCTGTCCACCACCTGATACCTCAGACACCACTGATCTGACTGACGACTTTGCCAAAACTTGTTGCTTTGCTCATCATCTTAGCTTGTTACCGCTTGGCCTGAAGGGGGCGCTATACTTACAGGTCATTGTGTCCTGAAGCTAAAGGTCAAAGTTTTTCCTACACCTCTAATAGACATCTAGAGTCTATAGAGTCTAATAGATGTGAAACTTGCTTCCTTACAAAAATGTAAATATTGGCCTGATGGGGGCGCTATGATTAAAGGTTTTAAACTCAAACATAATAACTCAGACACAACTGGTTTAACTTTAACAAAATGGCATTTGATGTATTTTGGCACTGTGTTCTGAGTGGACAGGCTGTAACTGCGCCACCACCGGTCCCAATTTGATGAAACCTGGCGGGACGATGCATCTTGTTACTGATTGGCTGAAGGGGTGCCTGCATCATTTATGGGGGTCGGTACCACCCTCCATCGCTGCCACCTGCTGGTTTGTTCCAAAACCACATCACATCAACCCCTGCAGATATATCACGGTCATTTTTTGGACTTATTTACTTCCCCTTTAACCTTGATTCTGTCCCAGCTTGCGGTCTGGACACCCCGCTCTGGTCTCTATGAACCAGGCCGGTGTTACATGAAGTAGCTGGTATTAGTGGATCGTCGTGGTTACATGCTTGTTTTAATGCTCTGTCTGTTGTTAAGGTGTGCCCACCTCTGTCATACACAAAGCCACTTATTAACACACACACGCGCTGTGTCACAGAGGATGTATAGCATACCACACACATCACAACAACCACCGTTTGTGCACTGACTTGTCTAGCTCAGTGCTACTGAATGGAGGTGACACGAAAGATTAGTTAACTGTTCTGAAATTTACTTTTATGGCATTTAGCTTGGGTTTGGTTTGGTTTGATTTAGTTTAGCTAGTTAGGTTTGGTTTGATTTAGTTTACTGACATCTCAAGTTGACAGATTTTCTTTAACCCTTTTTTTAAAAAAAATCCTGGGAAATTGGTGGTTTGGTAGCAGAGTTTTCCGTCTACAGACAGATGAGTTCGGCCCTGTGTCTGATCACGCTGTATCGCATGAGCTGCCCACAACGCTACCGGATCGGTCGCGAAACGTAGATTGACGAATAGACGCCCAATCAAGGAAGGCAAAGCCCAACCGGAGCTGCACATCACCCAATGAAAACTTAATTTGAGGTTACAGAAGATTTTCACGAGAGAGAAGCAACACCGAGTTTAGTTTGGCTTGGCTTGGTTTAGCCTAGTCTGGTTTGGTTTAGGTTGGCTTCATTTAGTTTAGTTCAGTCTCATTTATTTGACTTGGTTTGTTTTGTTTTGGGTTTAATTTCAGTTTAGGTTCATATCGTAGCTTGTAGATGACAACATACTCACACGTAAACATCCAGCCTCAACCGTCTAACAGCTTGTTAAAGTTCAGACTGGGCGGATTCAAGTTTCCTCAATTGTTCAAATGTCTACGTGAGTGTTGGTATGTCAACAGAAGATATGGATCAGGTGATTCCATAGCTAATTTAATCCTCTCTTCCAGAGAAACAGGAAGTGTTTCGGATGTCAGAGGAAATCACCGTGGCGTGCTAACACAGTAGGAACTCCTGACTGCATCTGCTGCTCTCTGCCTCAGCAAAACAGGTTCATTCAAAGTGCTATAAATACTTTTTTTCTGACACTATTTTTAAATAGTGTCACTTTACAAAGAACCTTCTTCTTCAAAGAACCAGTGTATTTAGCAGGAGGCATCTGCTCAGACATTAATGGCAACTTATTTTTTTAAATAAAACAACAACCACAAAAAAACCTACTTTTGTTACCGGGTTTATTTTGTTATCCCCTAAGAGCACTTTAATTAGATTTTATTAAAAATAAATTGGTGATATCTCTGGTAATGCATATGTCCATATGATGGGTCAATCTCAATTTTATTATTTTTTATTATTGAGGGATTATGGGAAGGTTTTGTGGAGGTCAGAGAAGTATTAACCTGACTGAGTCTATAGACGCTTGTCAGAACATTTCTCTCTCTCCATCATTTTCTCTGTCTGTGTTTTCCACTTTCACTATCCCACAGTTATCACACACACACACACACACACACACACACACTCAAACCACCCAACTCACGCAACCCACAGCTCTATTAAAAACCCAGCATTACAGTACAGCCAGACAGAGAGGTATTCCCTGGATCTCCGGCTGCCAAAACCAAAGTGTATCTTAATGAGAGCTAATTACTGTGTTCAGCCCTGTCTGCCTGTCTGCCTGTCTGCCTGTCTGTCTGTCTGCCTGTCTGTCTGCCTGCCTGTCTGGGAGCTGAAACCTGGCTGACCCACCGCGCTCCAGTCACGCTATGCTGCCTGACCCATATCCCTACTAGATACCACTAGATACCATTTCTTCAGAGAGATCGGAGCGCAGCACTTTGGCAGAGACGGTAGAAGAAACACCAGCCGCCCTCCAGCTTACAGCAGTTGGCACCAGCGATTGAACGAGCCACTTCGTTACTAGCCAACCTGCCTTCCTGCTGGCCAACCTGCTGCTTTGTTCCAAAATGACATAGCCATCTTTTTAAAGGGGCTTCATGTAATCTTGCAACAACATGGACAGGTTTCTGGCACAGTTTAGGGTAGCCTGTAACTGACATAAATAATAAAGTGAGATTTTCACAATGCAGAGCAGCAAGCTAGCTGAGAGCAGAGATCCAAGAGAACCGTCTCGTGAAGAAGTACTATCTCACCGTGCTGAATACTGGAATGATAAAACTGCTTTGGCATTTCCTTCTTTTGCATGAGAGTGAGGATTTTTACCCTTCGCTCACAGCACCGTTTCTAGAGTAGCTTGAAGTCAACAGCATGCAGAAATGATCACCTTGGTCTTTCAGAGAATTAAGTGAAGGAAAAAGTCACTTATTTGTGCAAAGTGTTTGGGATCCATATTGACTTTCAGTTGAACTCAAGCATCCATCCAGTGTTGTGGTGCAGCAGCAGGTAATTATCGTAGCTGAGATTCCTCCTCAGCTGTCCTGCACGCTACCACTACCCAGCACAAATATGTAGCCTGAGGCCTGCTTACTGTACCCATATTTAGCCTCTTGCTTTTTCTGCTGCGTCTGCTTTAATGTCTGTTTGCTGGATTTGTGTCCTCTTCATCACCGGGTTCAATTCCCAACTCATGACAAGTTTTCATTTTAACCATGACCAGAACCATAACCGTATCTAAACCTGCTCTATGTAACTTTCTGTAATTTTGTCGTTGGCGCCCCCAGTGGCAGCAAGAGGGAAGTGTTTGTATTTTTGAAGACTTCACTACCCTCTAGCTTGCTAGCTCACTGCTGCTTCGGCCTCGTACGTTTCGATCCGTCACTTCCTGTTCTCGGAGAAAACTGTTCCATAATCCACGTTACGTTAACCAAAATAACTTTAACCAAATAATAATACTTTAGCCAAACTGTTTTACTTGCCTAAACTTGACTGTTAGCCGACCGTCTCACATGAAAGTGGCGTCCAGTTCATGCTATTGTCACACGATCCTTTCATGGTGGAGGAACGTAATCGTCGTTGTATAACAGGTGATCTGCATTTCAGAGTTTGTTGACTGCGAGTGTAGCATCAGACAGACACTCCTGACTGATTCCTGCAAATGAACAACAGTGAGTACACATGCTGGGAGAGGCAACATGCTCATCCCCACAGCTAGGAGAGACAGTCTGACATATCAGTTATATTGCACGATGATGTTCATTAGAAGCATATTTCCTTGTGGATTTATTGTACCGTGTTCCTAAACCTCCCAACATGCAATGTAAATAGAAGATTTTGGTTCTGTAGGTCACTGGGTAGAGCAAGGCACTGACACTGGTGGGGTTGTTCAATTCCCCCTGGGGCCACCCATGCTAAAACTGACATGATACTGTAAGGGGCTTTGGATAAAAGTGCCCCCAAATGGCGTGTTATGTTTTATTTTATTATGAATTTGAACTTAAAAACACCTCATAATGTTTTACAAAACCTGCTTATAACAATAAGAATCAAAAATAATTAATTAATAAAGAAAAACACAAAAGAGCTTTACAAAAGAGTAAAAAACAGAATTGACAGCAAAAGCAATGAAGGTAAGGTAAGAGATATAAAAGCATAGCAGGACATACAATTAAAGCATAAAAGGGAGATGGAAACTATTAAATATCATCACATAAAATCAAGTCGTGAAAATTGTTATAAAGAAATGAATTAAAGGATGCTACAGATTTAACCAGCCTCAGCTGCTCAGGCAGGTTGAACATGAGCCGACATGAGTTGCTAAAGTCCATTGAAAGAAGATTTTATGATGGATTTGTGGTGTGAAATATTTTTCCAAACCCACGCCAACATCAGAATGGGTTTGTTCAGGTAATGGTAGAACAACAGAAGAGCTACTGTCGGCCTCAGGCTACATATTAGTGTTAGGAGAGGTAGCGTGCAACATATCAGCACACAAGCTGTGGCAGTTTGCTTCTCTTGAGCAGAAAGCATCAACACAACAACCTCAGCTGTGCTGGTTACCCATCCACAATATACACATATGTGCATGTGTGTTTGATTCAGTTGTCATGGAATCTCCTGTTGAACTTTTACACACACAAAATGTTTATTGGAGACCGCCTAACAAATCAGGTATGATGTGTGTTGTGCACACATCACATGTTGCTTATAGTAAAACAGTAAGCTGCACTAAGAAAGATTTCCACCTGTGTTGTCAGGCAACATCACAAGTGTGTCTGCAACAGAACAGAGTGTTCCGGACTCACCGACGTCAGATATTTTCTTCCCTCTCGTCCCTTTGGTTTCCTTTGGCATGAAGCATCACAGACGGGTTTATTGGCGTCACTGCACAGGGTTTCTGGGTAGTGAAGTCCTCAACATTACAGTTACAGTTACCTCCCGCTGCCATTCGGGGCCGCCAACATGCAAAAGTGTCTAGTGCAGTTTTAAGTCTACAAAATGTAGAAATGATCAGTGAAGTAAGTTAAGGAAAAAGTCACTCATCGGTGCAAAATAAAACAAGTGTAATCCAGCATACTGCTCGTCACATGCTTGGCTCGCTTTACGCACATTATCTTTACAGTGTTAGTAAGTATGTACAGCGAAGTACACAGTGTCATTTCAGTGATTCATTATTAACTGTTGACAATGGATGTATGCAGTGATACAGTAGAAAACAAAAAAGTGGGTAAACTGATTGAAGTCACTGATCATCAGGATCGAGGCAAACGACAATCTCAACATCAATTATAAATCAATTATATTTGATGAAAAATATATGTTTTTAAAAAATGCCCTATTCTCATATAACTGGTAAGCTGCAAATAAAAAGGTGGGTAAACAGGTTCCTGGATCTATGTAAAAAGTGACATGGTGGACATCACGACAGGTGACCAAAAATATAAAAGAGATGTACAGGTTTGGTTCAGTGGTCTAACATTTGTGGTTTTGATGGGAGTCTACAAGAGGGGACGAGTTTGTACCCTGCTAGCTTGTTTGTTTTAGCTTTGAATCTGTTTCAGGGTTAGCCATTACGCACAGTAATGGACTTCTTGCTTTCAGCTGTGGGTTTTACATGCAGATGGAGAGAGCCATAAAGAATTGCAATAACATAGTAACAGCAAGAGAGAAATTGTGATTTATCACGTTCCTTACTCAAAACCCAACATGTCTTGAAGTCGCATTGCATTCTGGTCTATGATTGTTGAACGTCGGTCTAGAAAGAAGCCCTTGCTCTTTGATTCTGATTGGCTGACACCAAAACCTGACGTTTACCGTTGATGTTTTAGATCAATGAAACATTTTCAAACTCCATTATAGCTGCAGGAAATATCTCTCGTTGTCTACGAGTGGCCAGTTGTCCACGGGGAGAAGAAAAATACACCAAACAACAAAATGGACCCAGAAATGCAATGAACATCGCCAATTGCTGATTTTTTAACAGTGGATCTTCCCTTTAAACTTTCCCATCAGGCTAAATTATTTTGGGTGTTAGCTCCTCTAACCAGGGCGGCCACCTCACCTATTCAGTGGTCTGGGAACCACTTACCACCACCTATAGGGTATAATAACAGTGATTATCAAGCTCCAACGTGTAGGGTGCCTCACGTTTCCTGCCGGCCAATCCTCCCCTTTCAGGAGTTATGAACCACCAGATTGGTATTCTGTTTCCATGCCAGTCCAAACAACAGAGAGCAGATAACAATGGAGAACTGTGATGAACCTGACAGCCTTTTGGGAAACGTGGGAAGTGTTCCTAACAACTATGTGGTGGAAGTGAGATACAGAACCGGTTTCAGATTCAGAACCAACAAGAAGTTGACCTACAAGAAGATGACAACGGTTCTGTATCTCACTTCCACAACACTGCCTGGTGGGTCACGACCCCAAGTAAACGAACAACAAACAGCTCACTCCTGCTCATGCTCTGACACTGTCACCTGTCACCTCGGGAATTCATTTCAATCTGGTTTGCTCCAAGCTGTCAGTTTCTGTTCATGTTGCAAGAAATGTCATCCACATCCGTTGTCACAAGACGTTGCCTGGTTACGTCACAAAACGTTGCCTGGTTATGTCTCAATGGTTATTTTTATTTTATTATGTGGCACGGTGGCGCAGTGCTTGCACTGTTGCCTCACAGCAATAAGGTCCTGGGTTCGATTCCCGCCATGTGATGCCCAGGTGGGTTATCTCTCGGGCCTTTCTGTGTGGAGTTTGCATGTTCTCCCCGTGTTCACATGGGTCTCCTCCTATAAAAAAAAAAAGAACCCCATCTAAAAACATGCAACATCCTGTCCTGACCACGACGAGGATTCAACAGATCTAGAGTTGGTCCCCGGGCGGAGGGCTGCCCACTGCTCCTGGCTGCCCTTGGAGGACGGTTGGCTAGGATGGGATAAATGCAGAGCAAGAATTCATTTCGAACACCCTGCATGTGTGTGTTCCCTTGCATGTGTTGTGTGTGTTAGTGCATGTGTGCACCCAAAATGTAATAAATGAATCTTTATCTTAATCTTTGAGCCAAGCCATCTGACTGGTCAAAGACGCCTTCCAGTGGTGATAACTGGTTGCTCTGCCACAGCGCTGGTTAGCAATCATTCTTGCTTCCTCCTTTTTTATTCTCGCATTCACTTCTTTGGACTTCAAATGGTACATCTGCATTGCTAACCATTTATAAAAGCCATAACACCCTCTGTGATGTTCTTTACTGTTCTTTACTTTCCCATTAGGAAACGGATTATTGCAATATTAGAGCCTTACTCTGTATTCAGACCTCGAGCAACCACAGCTCTGTGTTATTGTCCAGTGGCTGATTGGTGCCACTGAAGTCAGATAATAAACGTCACATTCACTGTTCTTCTCTATTAAGTGATTAAAATCATTAATTTCAAGCTAGGTTAGGTGAAGTTTGTATTTTAAACGCAACAGAAAACGAGTAAATGTTAAAAATCGGAAACTAGAGAGACAGTAAACGGGCGATAACACTGGATTTCTGTTTTAATGGTGTGGTCGGCATGTTTGAAATCATCTGATCACAGAAACAAATTGTTTTATTGATTGTTTTTAAATTTCATATCTTATACATTTTATTGCTGTTTGCACAGTGTGCAGATTGTCATGACATATGTATTTGTCGTCTAAGACCTGTCACGTCTGAATCTGACTGCAAAACAACCTTTGTCTCCCTTGACTGTAAATGTGAGAGCGTCTCTGCAAATCCAGTTTGAAGAGACAGGAACAATAGGAAAAAATATTCCTTCCCTTCGGCCAGGGAACGGCGTTGAGGCGAAAAGCAACCACTCCCTCAGTGAATCACAGAGTCAGTTAGAGGAGAACCAGCCTGATAGGCCTGGACCACATGAACTCACCCCGGGTTCATCTATGAAGAGAGAGAGAGAGAGAGAGAGAGAGAGAGACATCAAAGGATGGAGAGAGAACAGAAACATGCTTTCATGAAGCTGAGAGTCAGACCACATTTCACCCAGCTCCATTTGTTCTTTAATTTACTTTCATTTTGCTCAGCTGTTTTCTGCAGCGAGCAGCACGTACATCCTGGACTCGCTCCAACTCTTCTTTGTCTCCAGACGCTGTTTCCTCCACTCTGGCATCTCTCCTCTTGTTTTCTTCCTCTCCATCAGGGAGGAATCCGCCGCCATCTGACGGCTCCACGACCCTAAAGTGACCCGCGGTCAGTTTTTACTGATTTCAGACAGTGCTGAACAGGCTGGAAGCTGGTCTGCTGACAGTGCAGATGGTTGTGTTCATGTGTCCTGAACGTGAGGTTCTGTTTCTGCACCAGTGTCACCGAGACTCATCATTATTGTATTATTGTGTATTTTTCTGTATTATACTGTATTTTTGGACATTTTTATTTTGTACATTTAATGTACATTGTGCAGCTGTCATGTGCTGTTGTGCAGCTTTGGTGATTTTCATGTTTTATATGATCTTCTCCATGCCCATCTTCAAAATTCATTGATACTGAGAGTCATTTTTCCTCAGACATTACATTACTGTTCAAAAGTCTTAGATCTGTTTTAATATATATTTGGTCTCAGGTACTTGTTTTTTGTTTTCAGCATTAGTGTTTTACATTCCTGCTCTTTATAGCACATTGTTTGATATTTAGAAACATTTCATCATTTTTGAAAGCATCTTTGTTTTATGGATTTTCTTTAGACTTTTACACACAACTGTATATTGAAATAAAGTTAATCATTGCACTAGAATCAAGATAATGTTGATTCAATAATATTCTTTAAAGAATTTGATCTGCCTGGAAAAAGTGACATTTTCTCACCAGCTGGTAGACCCTGGACAACATCTACCTCGCCCGATGCCTGAGGAAGGCCAATAAAATCACCAAAGACCCCAGTCACCCAGCACACTCACTGTTCACCCTGCTACCGTCTGGCAGACGGTACAGGAGCGGTCAGTCACGCACTTCACGACTGAAGGACAGCTTCTACTTACAGACCATCAGGCTACTGAACCGCTGAACTATACCTCATACCCACGTCACTTTATGAACAATACTTATATGCACATGCACTTTATACCTGCACATCTGTATCTGTATCACTAGATCATTCATGTTTACCAAACCTGCTGCTTTTCATATTTAGCCCATAATCTGTTTTTATTGCAACTTTAATTTTATTCTATTTTATCTTTTTTTATATACTTGATGTGTGATTCATGTGTACCTACCATGTTGGAACGTGCCTCGTCCAAAACATTTCATTGTTCAGTATGACTGTAAGTGATGCTGCACATTTGACAATAAACTTGAACTTGAACTTGATATTTTTGCTTGTTTGAAGAAAAATCTGATTTTAAGACTTAGTTCTAAATTAAATGCATCCTCATCGCGTGTTTGTGTGTGTGTGTGTGTGTGTCTGTGTGTGTGTGTGTGTATGTTGCGTGTGTTGCGTGCGGTAGGTGAGGATCAAAGCGCTTTGGAGACATTCCAGACGTTTCTTGGAGGGTTTCTGCGGTCGAAGCCTCGGGACACGAACAACAACAACCTGAACTCAACACGCAAAGACAGAAGAATAAAAACATGATTTACTGCACACGGATATAGAAATGAGTCACGATACACACAGGGTCAGGAGGTCAAAGGCACTTTGCTCAATGCTGTTCAGTGGTTTCAACTATAAGATACATATAGAAGATGCATTGCACGTGTGCACGACAGTGAACTGTAACGTTTGGTAGAGTCGTTGCTGACCATGCATGGATGATCTCAATCGATAAAACAATCGATAACTAATAGACAACTGGTGCAATATAATAATCTAATACCCAAAATCTTTAAAGCTGCACGAGGCAGCAAATGGCAGAGAGAGGTAACTGTGTGAATGTTGAGGACTCCATTACCCAGAAATCCTGTGTGGTGATGTCAGTAAACCAAATGTGTTCTCAGTGTTGTGGGTGGAGGAGGTGAAGAGGTTCAGGAGACACTTTTGGGTTTCGCTCTCCAGTCTGGATCGGTTTGGATCCAGTTCCAGTTTGGATCCAGTTCTGTTGCAGACACACTTCCTGGTTCAGGCTGAGACGACGGTGTATTCTTGCTCTCATGTGATGATAAACAGTGGAGAGAGACAAGAGATACTGGGGGAGAGAGAGGACGGACAGGCCGGATTCAAACCCGGGGCGTTGCGGTTGCATGTGATGCGCGATACGAGCCGCCTTACTTTTTACTTGGAAATCTTCAACAATGTAACTCTGATC
>CABFOQ010038813.1:4904-18150 GCA_900660455.1 Gephyroberyx darwinii
CCCCCCCCCCCATTACTTGTCAAATTAAGGAATGTTTAGCAGTAAAATTGAATTTATACATAGATTTTTTTAAAGCTATAGTATGCTAGCCAGGGAGTAATTCACAGTTGGAAAAAAAAATCACCCTGGCTTTAATTTCTTTAGGCTATTGATCCATCCACAAGCATGCAGAGTGCCTTCTATGTGAAATGAAACTGAGGATCCACTTTACAGCAAGATGAAGCGCTGATTAAAACCGGAACAGCCTCTTTATTGGATTTCAGCATTATGCATACTGTTTACATTTGTGTGTAATAATTAGATTGTCTATCAGCCCGACTTAGGCCTGTAAAGTTGTTCAGGCTTGTTCCTGATGAAGGGCTATGGAAATAAACTTCATTTGAAACCTACAAACCAAAAGCTTCACCTACATAATTTACGTATTTCGGGTTTATAAATCAAAAGCCTCTTTACAAGAAATGTCGGAAGTTTTTTTTAAAAATTGTGTTTAGTCAAGCCAGTTTTGTTTGACAGACTTCATTGGCACACTTTTAAAGTCAAATTGCACTTAACAAAATGTATGTCAACCTAAATGTATGGGTCAACTCTATTCCATAAATTAAAATGTGGGTTTAGCCTCCGCTACACCCCTGGTTCCCAGTAAAATGCCGTTTACAAGAAATAATTAGATCTTTACAGCCTAAACCTTTACTGCGTCCTCAAATGAGTTCCCGCGAGACTACACATGACTGGAATCACCCTGGTGTGTGGGTCTCGCGATGTTTGATCAGCTGTTGAAACTGTTTTTAGAGTCTGGTCGGTCAACACGTGGGGAAGAGAGATAGACTTTCCGTAGGGGACACGTTAGAAAAGCTGACATTATAACATTATAGCAGTGTTTCCTCTCACCGTGGCGGCGCTGAGCACCCTGAAATACTGTAAGTAGCCTCGGAGCTCTGGAAAGGAGTGAGTGAATTTAGCAACAAGAGAAAACACCATGCTAACCCGTAGCTACTATCTGCACCGTATTGAGACAGCATGACTTAGTTCATAGCCTCTCACAAGGCTGCAAGACACTAATATTAATGCGCATTCAAAGACATTTTCACTTAATGCCAAGTTGGCTGCAATTAAATGTCACCACTTGAGAGTAATAATCTCATGTCATTGAACCAGTAGACTACATCATTTACTGAGACAAATCGCTAGCTGTTTCAGCTAGCTAGCGGCTGTACCCTTTTGTATAACAGAACACTAGTAAATTACTTCGCTCTTGGGTCTCTTTATTAGCAAGAGATTGTTGGGTTGGACTTGAATTGAGACAAATGTCCATAGGTTGTCAGCGAGAGAGCAGTGATGTGTCCTCTTCGTCATGTCAGCTAACAAGCTAATGTGAAGGTCTGCGGCCCAGGTTGCAAGGCAGAATTACACTTTGACTTAAAATGTCCTTTAGCTCTGCGACATTCGGACACATGCTCTCCGGTGCAATTTTGCTCCGTTTCAAGCTGTGCGACGCAGTGCTTTTTATATTGTGTCCCAGTGATCGCCAGTCGGTGAGTTGAAACTCTAAGATGGCCTTAAAAACAAGAGGCTTAAATGATTTAGATAACCTACGGCCACGGGCTTCTGATCACAAATAATGTAACGGGTGGAAGGTGGGATCAGCTGCATGCAGATGCATTTCACTGGCATTCTCTTAGCCGTTTTAATTATCATTGTAACTAAGGTGTTGGGCTAGCCGGCTAACTTCATAGATTGAATCCTGCACTGCGGCCTACCAACCATGCTTTATTTCCAGCAGTGTAGGTCACAGCTAGCCCTGGTACGGGATTCCGTACGAGAGAAAGAGAAACCCAAGTCCATTCAAGAATCTGTCAGTTCATTGCTTTCTTGATTACCGGCAAAGGGATATACCTTGAGGATCATTGCTTAAGTTCGTCTATTCATCATTAGGGTCTTCTGGTGAATTCGGCATATAAGCGATCCACCAAGCGTTACTTATTTTAATAAAGTCTCGGTCTTTAGTGTTTGGTCCCGTTGCTCGCTACCTCCCACCACGTTGTATTGTTGAGGGGAAGCGACTCTGGAAACAGGAGAACCGTTTTAAATGTTGAATATTTATTGCCATACGTGCTGCTTATTGTATTGGATGCATGTCGTGTAGAATCGTGTCTCCTGTGAATGAAAATTGCTGAAGTTATGTTATATGAAGTGTGTGCCTTTACTGATATGTACGGAAACATTAAACTGCCAGAATTTGAATTGAGTTTGTCTGGACGTTCTCCCGTGCTAGGTCACAGCTAGCTAGTTTCATGGACCGGTCATGCTCTCTTATTTTGAAACGGAACAATCCTACACGATCTTTCATCCAGTATTACGCTGCATGAGATAACTTAAGTTGTGGGGATATTATTTCTGAGCTACACGTAGTCCATTGTAGATATTCTTAGCACGTAGCCCTCCATAGTGTAGCATTAAGACATCGGTGAAAGTTGGAGCATTACGGCCCTCTGCTACATCTGACAGTCCAGTGCAACTTGTCGGCAGTGACATATCACGACACGACAAACTGCTAGTGTCAGTTTCGTTTGGCTCATTTCTCTCTGGTGGAGGATTAATGCTATTCGTCGTGTTACCATCGTAGCTCCGATACGTTCCTTTCTATCTTGAGACAACGCGCCTCCAAACTCCATTCAAACATCAGGCAGTGTAATGTTGCCTTGCGTATGTGAAAACGTATACGCCTCATAATGTGACTCAAGGCATTTTCTGAAATGATAGCTGCTACTCATCAATTCGGCGTAGACGCAATACACCAGGCAGCGTTTATTTTGATACATTCTAAAAGTTTGAGTTAAAGTGCTGTTTGGTGTATTATCTATATGCCGAATTTACCAATAGCTCCTAATTATTGGCAAAAGGTCTTAATTTCTGTTTTAGGTGTTGTGGACGTTTGCCAGTAAGCAAGGCAGCCAAAATTGCCAGGTTTTTGAATGGAGCAGCAGCAAGCAGCAGCAAGCAGCAGCATGTAGCAGCAGTAGCCCCGTCTTGCTTTAACAGGGTGGAGAAAGAAAAGTGTGTTCCTAATATGAAAGACGTGCAGAGGTGGCTCTGTAGTCCTCGTGTAATAAGCTGCTTAGGCTGCCTGTCCTCAGCATGCTGTATGGTTTGTAACATGTAAATACAGCCTGACCCCTCTGTTATCTAACCCTCCAAGGTCACAGCCTGATTCTTGACTTTCAGCTCTATTAAAGCAGCGACTCGCACAGGTCTGACAGGGAAGGAGAGCCTCTGATCTGTTGGGTTGTTTTCAGAGGAGCCAGATAACTTCTGTTCTAACCTTGTTGAAGGTGATTGTTGTAAATTCAGTGTGCGCCATGTCAGCCACTGTTTGATATGGAAGTGAATGCGTCTATGTGAGGGCTCCTCAACATTTTAATGTCATGGTCCTCCAAATAAACCTACATTGGACCACAGATGCCCGTTTGATCAGATTTAGCCCCAGGGCCCCATATGGGAAGATTTTAGTCGTTTAGTATTGAACTGTAGAAATGTCTACACTGTACATAGGGAGGTAGTAGTAATAGTAGTAGTAGTAGTAGTAGTAGTGAGAGTGAATTGGAAAAGGACCCCCTGGACCCCACGTTTTAGACCTATCTGATCTACATAACCAAATCCAGGCTTTTATGAATGACCTTGATGTTCTTGATGGTTTGATTCTAAATTGGTTTTGAACTTTGTGTTGTGCACAATCCCATGTAAAAGTAGCCACAGATAGCGGACCCTACTGTTTAATTTTATAATTCCTTGATGTGTTCCAGATAGTTCCTGTTTCTCAACTTTTCCTTCTTGTTGCAAACCGCTTTTTATTTACAAACTGATGTAAGTTAATTGAAGAAAGGGTAATTTGAGGAAAAATAAATTAATGAAATAAATGGGTTTTTTTGTTATGTTGATAGTTGTATCTGTTATGATGATCACTGAGTGGAGGTTACAGTTTACTGTCATTTTTTAAATATAGAACTACATGACTGGTTTTAAACAGGTGTAATGGTGTCCCTGTTGAGTGCTTAGGGAGCACCGCCATTAGAAACCAGCTCTCCCAGTTAGGCCTACAACACCACAAGTGGTTTGTTGTGTTTTTTCCCATGTGCTGTGTCTGTCCTGGGGCTGATGTTACATTAATACACTGGGCCAGATGGGGCTGTGGTGGGCTGTGTATTGTTAGCTGATTGAACCCTCTCTAGTCTCCGGCCCATTTCCACTGCACTAGCCTGTATGGGACCAGCCTGAGAGATGCCAGGAAGCTTCTCTTACTAAAATCTCAAAGGGAATGGTTCTTGGTTTTGGCCAGTGGCTTGCTTCCTCAGGGCTATGTGGTGTGTGAACTACTCCTGTGTCTCCACTAGTTTTTCAACATGTTACTATTGTCTCACCAGGTAAATAAAATAAATGTACCTGCCAACAATAATTTAAAGATAAAAAATAGGTAACTTACATTTTTCAAAGAAATATGTCGCGCTACCCGTTTTCAATGATATCTCTGTATAGAATCAGGTAGTCTGTGAATCATTTCATAGACAAGAGCAGATTTAGTTTTGATTAAAAGCTCATTCATTTATACAATGGCTCTTTTTTTGTCTTAGTCTTCATTGTGTCACTGCTGTTTAGCCACATGGGAGTAACTTTAAGTTTCAACTAGCATGAAGCTAGTTAACCATCCACACAGCGGTGACACAGAAGTTTAGCTGTTACCACTTTGTATAGACCAGCGTAACAGGCAGTCAATCAGCAGCCTGTTTGATACAGAGCCAATGTTTTACTTTGATTGGCTCACAGTCAGAGCGTGTACAGTTTGAAAGTTTGAGAATGAGCAAAGGACGTTAGTAATTTCAGACTCTGCTTCAGAGGTAAAACAATTTGGCAGGCACCCTTAGTGGAAATGCACAATTTGTGATATGATGCCACTGGGTTTGGAGGGAGGCCTAGTGGTTAGAGAGACTGTCCTTCAACTTCAGCTGGACGACCTGGGTTCACTTCAGGCCTATATGGGTTTGCTGGTATATGGGCCAATATTGGTCATTTATTAAATGTCAGGTATCAGACAGTCGTTGTTATCCACCTCCTGATATCATGGAGGTTCCTCCCTGACCACAGGAACATAAAAACAGCCTGGAAAACCTCTAATGACATTTGGGGGCTGGGCAACAAATGATCACATTACATTTTATTTCTAATATTACTGTGACTTAAAGCATAGCTAAACATATTGACTATCAAGGACTATCACAGATCACACTGTAGTTATTTTTAACAGTAATGCATTGTGTTATTGTAGCGTACTCAACACAATAGTTAATTTCCAATGGGCAGAGAAGTGACCATACATGACATCAGAATTTCATTTGGGCTAACCGGGTGAATCTACAGTATGAATCGGTGAATCTGTTGCAGCTCCACTGTGTGATGTAGGCTGTTAGATATCAATTTGTTGTGGTGCATTCCAGGAGTTATTTTGTGCTAAAGTGTGGTAAATTTACTTTTTTGGTGCATCCACATTCCCTAAACCTATCTTGTGTAGTTCTAATTTAGTTAGCAGTCTGCTAGAATGCCTTTCAACAACCTGTAGAGAATGGGCATGAACTAGTTGTTTTCAATCAGAAGTCAATATATGGGCTAGTTAGTGTCTATGATAGCAATCACACACACCCCTTACTCATAACACAAGACATTGTGTGGCTGCATTGCATTCTGGTCTGTCGAGGAGAAAGTGGTGTCTCCACGATGGATTTCTCCCTGTATGATTGTTGAACGTCTGTCTAGAAAGAAGCCCTTGCTCTTTGATTCTTCGACACCAAAACCTGACATTTATCGTTGATGTTTTAAATAGCTGAGGCATTTTCTGCTATCAACCTCCACTGTAGCTTCGCTGGAAATATCTCAACGTGAAGTCACATTGTCTACATTTGGCCAGTTATCCGTGGAAATAAGAACCAAACAACAAAATCTGGCTTTTTAACAGTTAAATTGTTTTCCTTTGGGCTCCTGGATATTCTGTCATTTGTCACTTGAACCTCTTAGGTGTCTGACTTTAGCCTGGTTAAATGGCAGCCCTCATTTGAAGTGCTTGCACACTGTATATACTCTGTATATGTAAGAATTTCAAAGAAACTTGATGCAAGGCACCATGGTGTGTGTGTGGGGTGTAGTCTTTCCCGCCTGATGAGGAATGAGTCATTGTAGTCATGCATATTTCAAGACAAGGGCCATAAAAAGGCCCATTTGTGTGTCTTAACTATCCAAATGTGCATGTTCTACTCAGATCAGGTTTACCATTTTTCATGGAAATCTGGGAATGTCCTTAAATTTGGAGGTGTATTCCAAACAGGAATTCAGGGAATTTTACAAATGGGTCACTTTACAGGAATATAGCAGAATGTATTTTCCAGCCTTCACACATTTATTGCATTAGATGGTGGAAGTGGAAACTAGAACGAAAAACATCAACAAACCAGGAAGGAAGCACATGTTTAGGTCATGGAAGCGTTCTGACTTAGTTGTGGAAAGTCATGGAATTTTCCATCATGGCCATCACAGTTTTGGTTATGATTACTCAAGTTGACGCAGTTAATTGTTCAGTGCTTTTTGTTCAAACGGTCCAGTGTTGCTGGCCTGCATGCTGACTGCAGTTGACTGTGCAGAGCAGGTGGGAGGGCCAGCAGCGGTGGAGGTCAAAAGTCCAGGTTCATTGGCTCACGCACTCCTACACACTCCGTATATGAACCAAAGACCAGCTGCCAGCGTGAGTTTTGATTGGCAGCTGGGCAGGACGTGACATAGCCACCCATGTGATACATTCCTTCCTTCTGGAGGCAGGGTCGGCCAGGTCTGTTAAGGAAAGGCATGTCCTATGTCCTTTTTTTAACATGGAGAGAGAGTCATCTCTAACCAATCGGCACACCAGGAACCATGTGCAATGTGCAGACTGGAGGGGAAACCAGCTGATAGGCCTTGCCACAGTTGCCCACTGCAAAAAGTTTACACTGCTATTTCATCATCACTGGATTGGGCTGCTTCCCCAAATACAAGCAAATCCACAAAGAGCACAAACCATTAAAATGTCACACATTATACCCAGCCTTGACCTTGGATGTCATCTTTCCTGCTTTGGTCTGTCTCTGGGGGTCTAAATTTGAGTTTGACTTGAATGTGTTTGGCTTTGTAGGTAAGTATAGTCTAGAGAATTTTTAATTGGTGGTCAGTTGCAGTATGCTGTATTTATTGATTAAATTAAGAGCTCTGACACACAAGACTGGCTGCCAAAGATCATAGATTTTCGGAAGAGGTGAGATCAACATGAGATATAAACTATTGACTATACACCGCCTAGCCTGAACATATCTATATTGAATATGTACATTTGAGCAATGATTAGGGTGACAACTGAAAAATCCTTCAATTTTACTTTTTTAGTGTGGGGTCCTGACAAGCAAGTGTCTTCCAAATGTTTTTCCACTGCAGCCGTTTCAAATGAATTGTGGACCACACTGACTGAAATGGTTCTAACAGTGACAATTTGTCACATTGGGGATAAAGATGTGCTACAGACTAGACTTGGGCAATATCAAAATTTACCTATAGATGATATTGCTTTGGTGACAATAACCATATACAATATTATCAATGCTGTATCAGTTGAAAAGAACCAAACAAGCATAGAGTGACTCGTTGGCCATGTATGTTCCACCAACAAAACCAACACTATTTTGGAAGGGCACAGTCACTGCACCATGAGTTAAGCCCTGTGATTGAACGACTGTGATTGGTTTGGCCAGAATGATCAAGTTCTCTGCCATACCTTTCTCCAAAAAAAAACTGGAGAAAGGTATGGCTGAGCGAGAATACTGCATTTTGCAATACACGTACAATATAGCTGAATCTTTCTAATTGCAGTGGTTCATCTAAGAATATTTTTCTCAGTGAATATTAAGTTCCTAGTACAGGAGTGAGTACAGCAGGTTAACGTTACCAGGTGTGGACTTTATTAGTTTTGGGAATGCTAGCTTAACCCTTTTGGTGGGAAAGTGGATTAATGATTGTGGATGGCCAACACGTACTAAAAGATTTTGATACAAAAAAACAGCAGTACCGTTGACTCATGCTTATTGTGGCAGAATGAAAGTATTATCATGGCCTCCCAATATTGTAGTGCATGATAATTGATATCACCCACACCTATGACCGATTCAATACAACCCCAACTAGTCATTCAGGGATTTTGCTTAAAAGGGTCAAAGTATTAAACAAAGCTACTCAGAATCATCCCCCAGCACTTGGTTCATAAGTGCCATTTGTTGTCAAAGATGTGTCAACAAGCCTGATGAATTTGGAATGTTGTTGCCATCTCCTGGCTGGTTGTCAATGTTAACGGACTGGGCTACAGCATTACCTGTAGAGTTTGTAGGGCCATAAGTGTCAGACCTCATTTGGTCATGCTCCATAGCATATCAGGCCAACCTTACAGTAGCACTTTTTATTTGTTTTTTGTTTTGTTTTTTTAATTTCTCCTACAAAGTTTCCTCAATCGCCACCTACTTTTATACACAGTATATTTCAACTGCCTACATCATCTTTGTATCACTGAATGCAGTGCAGAGTTTTAGAGTCCCATGGTCTAAATGCTGTTTCAGAGGCTTTTCTATCCTAACCAGTACAAAAATCTTGGCAATACTAAATGCTTGGAATTTTTTGGGATGTATTTTATTTATTTAGCCAAATGGTCAAACTGAAATATATTGAATATGGGCAGCTTCCATCCAAAAATATTTGCATCAGTATTGGCATTCAAAAACCTGTATCAGTCGATTCCTAATTATCATATTGAAAAGACATTAAATACCATACAAAAGACTAAGAGCATTTTCCCCTTTCCTTTTAAAAATGGTGCCTATTCAGTATTTTGGAAGTACAACATTTTCTTAAGTTCATTTGACTGAAATGGATGGTGCTTTGATGTAAAATAGTGAAGTACACAGATATTGGGTTCTGCATACACCCAGGGGTGCTGTAAGGGGGGGATACCATGAACAGGGCCCCCAGAACTGCAGGGGCCCTGTAACATGTCAGGGATTGTAGATTTTTATTGTGTATCGTGGGGAGGGGGGTGTGGGGGGGGAATGGGCAAGGTGAACTTTTGTCACGGGGCCCAAGAGTCCTCTGCATTCACCAATTTACATTTGAGCCCCAATATGTCTGAGTCAAAAGTGTACAATCTTGCATTCTATAGGTTTTGGGACTGAGAACCACGATTGAGATTCATAATCATAATTGAAAATTCGTAATATTTCATATTCTGCTGTCTCCCTCATTGTTGATATGTAATCAAGTTATTGCAACAAGTTTACGGGTTGAACAGTTTGATGCAGAATGGACCCTTAAAGCTTTCATACAGTGGGAGGAAAATATTTTTCTACACCCAGTGTTGCTTTTCTAATTGGTTCACAAATCCTTCTGAACTTGGATAAAAAAGCTGGTTATCTCAATCAGCCTTAACACTCTTTCATCACTGTGAATCCTAGTTGATGTGCCTTAATGGAGACAGAAGCAGGATTTTGTCAAAATTTGTCAATCAAGCTTGTAAGGGTGGCTGTGACTGCATAACTTTAAAAGTATACACTTCCCTCCATACTTAAGTCAAAATCAAGCTGCAGTCAATGGGCAGATCAGAAAACCCAGGTTGCCCAGCCTTGCTATAAGGTGTGTTTAAATGTGAATTGTCCCGACAGCTTATCTAACCTCTTCATATCTTTGTAACTCTTCCCACAGGTGTAGCTGCTAGAGTCCTTGGGAAATGCCATTGAGGTTTCGCTCTGTTGTTCCCTACACCCTGCCTGGAGTGCTGGCGCTGATAGGCTGGTGGTGGTACATCTCACGGAAGAAAGAGCGAATTACCAGCCATGACAGCCTGGAGGGGGTTCCAACCACAATGGGCCACTTAACCTCCCCAACAGAGGGTAGCAATGGTCTAGTTGAGAAAGACACTGTATCCCCAACAAATGACACAGTAACCACCACCCACCAACAAGCCCGCAGAGACAGATCTCCAATGGTCAAAGAGCAGAGGGCAGCAGAACAAGAAGTCATTGCCCAGGTCCACATCCCAGACACTAAAGCCTCACCGTCACATGAACCAAGCTCTGAAGTAGCAGCCCCTTACCCCAGCAGAGTCAGAACAGAGGAAATTTGTAAGCCTCCAGCCTCGACCCTACTACCACCCAGCATAGAAGAGAGCCCTGCCCTCCAGGTAACAGAGAAAGACCACAATGACCCAGAGAGAATCCCAGCACCTGCCTTGGTAACAGAGCCTGAGAAACACATGGTCAAGGATCTAGCCTTGGCTCCAGAATCCATAGTTGAAGGAGGCATTATCTTGCCCTGCCAGTCTGCCCACCAATTCACAGCAGACCTTGCTAATGCCAAGAGGCCTGAGCCAGAGGGGGAAGTTTCAACACAAGACGTGGCAGTGCCCTGTGTAGCACAGCCAATGAAGGATCACCATGCCTCCATCACTACCAAAGATGAGATGGATGGTTGTCCAGTCACCCCAGCCAAAGCCCAGAGAGTGATCCCACCAGAGGCAGACCCTCGAGAGTCGCCAATGTCGGCACAAGGTTTCTACCACCACGTACTAACCAGCACGCCTACCTCTCTGACCCTAGTCCAAGACTTTACTACAACAGCCCTGGCCTCAGAGGACAACCTTGTAAGCAGTACCAGTGGTGTGGAGCAGGATCTGGAGCTCCTGGCAGCTGGACTGATCACTGAGGTCATCTCGGCAGCCACCCAGGAGGTCCTCGGTGTTACTAGCTGCCAAGACACAGACAACAGCCAACCTGGCTGCAGTAGCAGCACACCACTGGCCAATGGCAGGCCATGCTCCCAGCAAGACCCAATTATAACAACACAGCAGCACCAGTTCCTTCTGACAAGTCCCTCCCAGAAAGTCTTTGAGTTTAGAGAGGCAGAGTTTGCAGAGAAGGAACAGCAAGGGATGCCTAATGGATGCTCTTCAGCCCAAGTGTGGGAGCCCATTGAGGTTAGTCACAGGGAAAATGAGATAAGAAATGCACAGAGAGGCCATTGGCTGTCAACATCACACCAAGCAGTGCAAGGTGCTCTACTGCCAAACCTAGTCAAACTGAAAGCCAATGAGGGGGCAACGCTGACCGAGGACTCAGCCTGCAGTACATGCCACTCTGAGGACGGCATCAGCAGTGAGGACCTCCAGAACAGCATCCCTGACAAAGTGGATCTGATACAGGTTACAGACATGTCAGGAGGAGAGGCTGTACATCCTCAGCCATTGGCTGAAACTTCCACAGATGCAGCAGTCTTGGCCTTAGCTGGAGAAAACACAGTAGATTCTTTGTGTGAGATAAATAGGCTCAATGGACTGATCCTGAGGAATGGTGCTCATGGGACAAGTGAGGTGGAGACAGATCAGTCTGGAGGTGAGACATAAATTTGAATCTATCATCTGTTTATTGGTGTTAGAAGTGAGATTGTTGGTGATTGCTGTTAAGAGTTATCTGTACTACTTCTGTCACAGGAGTTGTCGTGCCAAATCATGAAGTTTAGGGCAGTGTGGCAATTAACATCTTGTACTTGCTGTCATATTTGTATGCCCAGGAAAATTGTACGGCAAGGTGGTGGCAGCGGGGCAGGAAGGTGGTGGGGGGTCCATCAGTCTGTCTTGTGTTAATGTTTATCTTCTTCAATAACTATATATGTTTACCTGTTGCGCTCGGGGTGGCTACGGGCGCAGTCGGAGCTTTGGCGGTGATGTGGTCTGGGTTGTTGATGAAGCGCTAGCTGTGGGCACTGTGCAGCTTGGCTCTGGAAAAAAAAGCCTGTTATTTTGGGCTGGTTTGTATCAGCCATTTCTGCTTGAAATGGAAGGTAAACACGCATCTAGAAGAAAATCCTTTATCCGCATTATATAGGGTAATATTGACCATAAATTGAATTGTCATATTGAAAAGAAATCCAAACAATTGATTTTAGTAAAAGTAATTTCAGTGAAAGTTTTTAAAAAAAATATATATATATATAACTCTCGTTGCTCACATAGTCAAATATACTAACATCAAAGTTAAAATGACAATGATGAAACAATGTGGGTTAGGTTACCTGGGCGTGCTGTATGGGTTCAAATTGACGCCAAAAGTATATCCCCACAAAAACATTAACATTACATTAGCCAAAAAGTGTCACTGCCAGTAGAAGGGAGCATTATTTTTTGGAGCAGCACTATGGGTTCAAATTGACGCCAAAAGTATTGTCAGCGTAGGAAAAAGAATCGCAGGTGTAAAAAAAAAAAAAAAAATCATAGGTGTAGATATGGAAATGTTTCTTGATCAAAAAAATAAATAAAATCAAACGCATTTTTCTGTATTGTAAACGTAAAAGTTATGTTCATAAATGTAAAAAATAAAATTGCAATTGTTTTTTCTCACATGTTTACGATTTAATTTTTTACGAGTACGATTTCATTCATTACGATTACGATTCTGTTTTTCTCACGCTTGGGGTTTTGTCATGATTTTGACGTGGAGGCGGGTTGAAGGGAAGGGGGCGACTTTATAGGTCACTGGGACAAGTGTGTCATTGGTAAGCGCTGTGTTTACCTCCCTGACTGAAGGCATGCACATCGTCATTTACGTGGGAACATGGGGGAGGAACAACATCCTTCTCAGGTATTCGGCTAGCTATTAAACTTGTTATTGTGGATAATGAAGTACCAAGTGATGGATTGTTGGTTAAGTTACTAAAGTTCAAGGGTAATTCAGGTATTTTTAAACCTGGGCCCCATACATATTTCGGGGTCTAAATGACTAATAGCAAGGTAGGCTAATCCTTTGAGACAACTGCACCGATCAAAGTACGTCCACTAAAAGTGCTTTTTTTTGCCCCTGACAGGCTCAGATTGTTATTCTAAGCGTCTAACTAGAAACAGCCGTTATATCGCTCTCTTCAAAGCCACCAGACTCCATTGACAAAAACAGCATTTTTACCTCGCAGAACACAGGAGTTGCTGGTCTACCGCCATTTCTGTATTTTTAAATCTGGGCCCTATTTTGACATAATTTGGGATCTAAATGACTAATTCACACAATAACACAAACAAACTAACCGAGATCGAGGCAGCGGTAGACCAGCAACTCCTGTGGATTTAAATAGTTAAATAATGTTCAGGACAGCTACACTT
>CABFOQ010038822.1:3955-15033 GCA_900660455.1 Gephyroberyx darwinii
AGGGCCCAGCAGATATACACACACACACATGTAAACACACAGAAACAGATGAATGTAAAAAAACAACAACAAGGAGACAAAACGATAGATCCTGTGCAGGCCTGTGACAAATTTGAAAGATGAAAATCACAGCTTTACTTTGCACATAATAAACATCGTAATATATCTGGCTGATTGCACAAACACAGATTAAGTTCAGCTGAAAATAAACTCCACGGAAAAGGAAATCTTGTTGCGCAAGGATATAACTGTCCAGCTCCATATCTGCGCCACCAGTAACAACACACTGCGCCGTGGAGGTGAAGCGTCATACCTTTAATCGAGTGGACATCTGGAAGCCCCGTGGTTTCTCGGTCTCTCCTCCAGGCCAGATGATCTTCCGCTGATTGTTCATCACCACCTGCAGGGATGCGACACACATATTAGGTGAGTGCTGACAGAAGGTGTGATGCTGATGAGGCTGCAACACGCAGGGTGAGCAACACTGACGAGTCAGCTAGTTCATATAATTATAGCTCAGTGCTGCATTTATTTATTTATCATTTATTTATTTATTTACCCCTGACTTACCTAGCATACTGGTGATTCTAGGGGCTAAAGGAGTATTTGTTATGCCTACTGCCAAGCCACTGCGGTGCTGATCCCTTGCAGTCCTTACTATCAGTTGGTTATGATGCTGGCTGTCCATGAATTTAAGCTTATTATACTTACTCACTGTAAGTTCCTCTGGATAACAGCACCAGCTAAAGCTAACTAACTAGCTAACATACAAATGTATTAGAATTACATTACATAGCAGTTCTTAACATTGGCTAACAATTGTGCCAAATAACCATGATACATCAACATTTTTAGACTAGTTAAATGGTAAAATTGTTTGTAACCAACTTTTCACCGTACTTTTATTCCTCATAGACCAATAGCAGTGAACCCCAATGTTGCTGCAACCAATCTGGACTTCTTCAAAATATTACCCTCGTGTTTTTTAATCTTCATATGTCATAGTGTATTATATAGCAAAGACATGCTCATGTCTGTCAGCTGACCTGTGTCCCGTTGTATATGCCAACTTGAATGAGTCGACTCTTCTGGTAGTTGAGAATACTGTAGTGGGCGTACTTCCTGTCTCCGTCGTCGTTGAACTCTACACGTCCCGTAAGACCCTCTGGGTACTTGGATGACATCAGCACCCTGTGGCAAGCAGAAGGAGCCGATGGGAGTGCGAACGCTAGCATACACACATCATCAATATGTGCGTCAACAAGCAGAAGGGGCGATAGAAAGAGCATGTGTCCGTCATGTATGTAAGCTTACCGTTTAAAGAGGGGCCCTGTCTTCCAGATGTTGGTGTTGCCCACACAGCCTCTCGGGGGTTCTGTGATATTCTCCTTCTCAAAGAGTTCCTGGATGGACTGGGCCACTACAGCCACCGCATCATTGATATGGGCTGACTCATTCTTCCCGTTGATGAGCTGGAGGCCAATGAGACCTGAGACCAGGCCAACGACAAATTCTAATCACTGACCTGCCCATGCAACAGCCTCTCAGGATCCTTTTGCAATGCACAAAGTAAAAACTTATAGGGCCTCCAGTTTAGACATCCTGAACAAAGGTCAAACATCAGCTGCATGATCCATCTTTCTGCCTGTTGCCTCATGGGATGGAAGTCAATCTCGCTCAGCTAACTTGAAGCTATCACCACATCTGGTCAATTATGAGATGGAGCAACATAAACAAATGGATCATTTTCCTGATGTTGCCACTGATGACCTTTTCCCAGCATGAGCAAAGAGTCCCTTGAAGTTGGATTTTTTTTCAGCTAAGGGATCAGGTTGTGGGATCAGTACAAGCAAAGCATAGTTTGTGTGGGACCTAACGAACAAACAAACCATCAGACCTAGGCTAGACCTGTTAAGCAGACCACATCAACAATCCAACTTCAGCTAAGTTTTCTGATTGCAACTAGGTCCGTCAGTCTTGCAGACTCCCGGAAGAAGCCACAGTGGTGATCGAAGAGACTGGAACAGGTGCGCGGACACGGACAGGACAGGGAACTCTCTGCAGGGGTTGTTTGTGTGTGAGTGCCTGTGGATAGACGCTTGACTTTTGTGACCACAAAGTGATATTATTATTACGTGAGACTTCAACGAAATCCAGGGACAGAGAAAAAGGACTGTTGTCGCTTACCATTCTATCCCAGTTACACTTCAATGTTGGGGTTGCAAAACTCCCTTTATAATCCATGAGAACCAAGCTATTAATATGGCAGGATAGCATAGTGAAGCTTTGGATAACCCATTGTTTTTTTTCATATAAATAAACAGTTTTGACTGAACGTTAGATGAACTGAAAACATAAACTGAACTGAGTGTAGTTACATGACTCATTTAAACCTTTAAACCTGTAATGCTTAAACGTTTAAATGCTTAACATACAACAAGCAATTCTACAGTTAATCGTGTAATGCGTCCATCCTATTATTTCATCCCTCTAATCCTGTGTGCATTATAACTGACCTCTGAGTAAAGCCAGGGTTAACTCATCTACTTCCCCTGGTCTTTGCTGGATAAACGTACCGTCTGGCGCCTCACTTAGGGCTTTACCCGACATCTCCCGCTCGCCCACCAGCCACACGTAGCCTGAGCCTGTCATGTTGAGGAAGCGGGCAGCCTTGTACACTGCAGCAGCGTCCTCCTCACTAGAATATTGCCACATTGAAAAAAGGTTTATTTGAAAGTCAGAGTGTGCCAAACAATGCCAGATAATGTATCCTAATTACAAGTGGGAGTAGAGGTTGTGATAATCCCGGCTTTAGGAGTGGTAGATTAACTCACTGTTGTTCTGGATTTGTACGGTGTATGGATGCTGCCCATCCTGTCACTAATGATGTGTAATGTCTGCAGTCATATCTTTTGTTCTTTCGTTAACTCCAAAAATATTTTATGTGAATTTGTCATTACGTTCAAATAGAAAACCTATAGTAAAAATATAGTATAACTAATATAATGATCCACATTACAAATTCATCTTTTTCTTTATTACTTTTCTTTCTTATTCTTATTCTTATTCTTATTCTTATTCTTATTCTTATTCTTATTCTTATTCTTATTCTTATTCTTATTGCTATTTCCAAAGTGATACCTTAAGTTCCTCATTGAACACATCTAAAATGTAGAGGATCCAGTATCTAAATGCTATGTACTATTATTTACTACTTACCAACTCATGTTTAAAAAGCTACATAATTTTAATTTCTTGTGATCAATAATTTTGTAATGAAATTGAAATTTGAAGCGGGTCTCACCTGGCGGAGAGAATGATGACACGGGCCTCCAGCTCTTTCGCCTCCAGCAGCAGGGCAGTTAAGTTAGTCTCCTGGCTGAACTGGAGGACTTTCTCTGCCTGTGATTGGGGCATAAGAAAGGTCAAGCCAGCTACTTCTCCCTAACTTAGACACCATGCTGCCTCTTTACCTGCTTTGTTTGGATTCGGTTGATTTTGTTTGAAAACGGGAGACAGAGAAAAAAAGGAAAGCGATCCAGGGGAATCGGCTGAACTAAAAAAAAAAAAAAAAAAAAAAAAAAAAGCTTGGAGGGAAAAAACTTTTGCATTTGTTGCATGCAAACTGAGGGTTATCAAGGCTCCAAAGAAGGACGTGCATGTTAGGTAGGGGGAAGAAGAAGGTCAATGCAACCAGTAACTAAAAACGGGTGAAGGGGAGTGAGGAGGACTTTTTCCCCCAACAAAAAACTGCTGAAAACTAGGAAAGTGCTACAGAACAGGAGGAAGTAGCATCTGGGAAGCGGTTTTGTCCCACACTACCGGTTCTCCACAAAGGAATGGACTTGCAAACTCTTTTTGTGTGTGTGTGCGTGTGTTCTGAGTACATGCATTCCTTTATTGAAGGAGAAAATGAAAATGATAAAAGCGGGGCGCCGTTCACTGGTTTCTTTTTTTGTTGAAATAACCGGAAATTATAGATTTTTCATAACAAAATCATTCTTCATTGAAATCATAGGGAAATGTCTCAAAGTAAAAAGTAAAGAAAATACGTGCTACCAAGAGAGGGACATTTCTGGGTCGGCTTGTGACTGGTTGGGCTGGTTTCTAGTTGCTACGTTTGGAAAGTTGGTGGGCGGCGTGCATTGACCATGCAAATATACCTTAGGTCCTCGCTTGTTGTCATAGGACAGTTGGTCGAGGTTTTCATAGTTCCTTTTTTTATTCTGATGAGTAATGTGCACAGAGAAAATATGCAGACACAGAAAAATATTATAAACAGTTGAAAATGGAGGGCAGTAAAGCATTCCAACAAATCTCCACTTTTCTGCTTCAAATTGGGATCTTTAACGGTGGGGCTTGCAAAGAACATCAAAGATGGCTAGCATTGCCAACTGAAGGAATCGTGTATACCGTTTAGGGATATAATTCCTTATCCCACAATACAACTCTTAACTCTCATTAATCCAGTCCAGAGCAGTTCAAACTTCATTCAGACACCTCACATCACTGGCCCTCAGGCGTCACCATTTTAAATTCCAGTCAGATCCTGTGTATTGTGAGAGTGGGCACAAGAGAGTCCTGCCTGAGACAGGGAGCCATTTTGCAGTGAAATGCAGCATCTTTCTGCTTCACAGGCTTTCTTGCACAGCTGCCTGGCTTCACAGCTCACACCTCAGCGCACTCTGGGTCTGTCTCCTTTACTAAGTCGACGCTGATTCTGCATTAGTCCATTACACTAGCTGAGAGAGCAAATTCAAAACAAATCCCATTCACAACCATCCCATTCACACCAATTGAAAGACTATGTTATGCACATGTTTAATCTGAAGCTGCTGTGGTATTTATCATGTCATGCATTCAGTATAAAATAGTCTGGGTTGTTGTGCATTAAATGTTAAATCTTGAATCAGCAACATGAGGAGGCAAATCTTGAATTTATGAAACTCAATTAAGCAAGACTTTGCACAGCATGTAGAAATAAAAACAAAAAATCAATCATACCAAGTCATTTAACGTTAATTGTCTTAAAACAAGCTAAATTTGTCAACGGGGTTAGATCAATCAACAGACATTATTTTAGGATAAGGAAGATCACTCAACTTGTTTAAGGATGTTATTTGTTTCAAGAAAATTCTGTGAAACGGCATTAGAAAACATCCTGAAACATCTTTGCAGCAGATGTTTTTCAGCCGTTTTGAGAAATATGCAATTTTAAGACAGAATGGTTTGCAGCACACATTCTTGATTCATCATCGTGGCATTACGAACCACGAGTTAAATTAATCTAACTCACTGTGGCTACCATGCAAATCATTTTTAATAAAATGAGAGTCTATTTTTATCCGTCTCCAGCACTTAGAGATTCTCTCCGTGAGAAACCTTCCAGCACATTGCAGAAACCTGGCTTTGTTTTGTTTTTCCCCGAGAGTTCTTCTGAATACTCTATTTTTGCATCTTCAGCGAGGCATGAATATTGCACGTTGTGTCACTCATGTTTGCACTCTGACTAAGTCCTTTGTGTCCAGAAACTCTAGGCTGGTAGTGACAATGATCCCTGTGTGACTGTCACTGTGTCTTGTGCCTGGCTTTACTGATGATTTGACCTGAAGTAAAAATAAATTATAAATACAGTTGCTATATAGTTACAGAAGTTAGTTATAGTTAATATATTTACTAATTATAAATATAGTTACTATATAGTTATAGTAGTTAGTTACAGTTAATACAGTTACTAATTATACATATAGTTACTATATAGTTGTAGTAGTTAGTTATAGTTAATATATTTACTAATTATAAATATAGTTACTATATAGTTATAGTAGTTAGTTACAGTTAATACAGTTACTAATTATAAATATAGTTACTATATAGTTACAGAAGTTAGTTATAGTTAATATATTTACTAATTATAAATATAGTTACTATATAGTTATAGTAGTTAGTTACAGTTAATACAGTTACTAATTATAAATATAGTTACTATATAGTTATAGTAGTTAGTTACAGTTAATACAGTTACTAATTATAAATATAGTTACTATATAGTTATAGCAGTTAGTTACGGTAAATACAGTTACTAAGTATAATTATAGTTACTATATAGTTATAGCAGTTAGTTATAGTTAATATAGTTATTAAGTATAATTATAGTTACTATATAGTTATACCAGTTAGTTATAGTTAATTCAGTTACTAATTATAAATAGAGTCACTATATAGTTATAGTAGTTAGTTACAGTTAATACAGTTACTAATTATAAATATAGTTACTATATAGTTATAGTAGTTAGTTACAGTTAATACAGTTACTAATTATAAATATAGTAAACTGTTTAAGCAACAGAATCTGATAATTAGCAAGAATCAATTACAGCCTAATGTGACAGAGCTGTGATCTGCACCTCTTATAGTGACATCCCTCCAAATCACTGAACACAGCCAAACATTTAACTACATTCACAGTTTAGGCATTTATTAACTGACACCCTTATCCAAAGACAATCACACAAAGTGAGAGGTAAGGGTGTTGTTATGTTGCTGAGGAACAGTTTGACGTGATAAATGGCTCTTGATACACATAGGCTGTTGCATGAATCAAAACTGTGACCCTTTGGGAGAGTCTAACCACTACAATGCCCTGCAGCCATAACATAGTGTATGTATATGTATCATTGCAGCCCTGCAGTAGAGATTATTGTTGCGACCTCTCTTGGCATTATGGGAATCAGTGGGCTAGTATATTGTGTCTAGTATAGGACATGAGTCAGTATCAGATCATGTGTCAGTATCAACCATTACATTGCATGGATAAGGTTGTGCAATGCCATGCTAATCCTATGCAA
Source organism: Gephyroberyx darwinii (assembly GCA_900660455.1). Classification (NCBI taxonomy): domain Eukaryota; kingdom Metazoa; phylum Chordata; class Actinopteri; order Trachichthyiformes; family Trachichthyidae; genus Gephyroberyx; species Gephyroberyx darwinii. Next base: position 10,804 of record CABFOQ010038822.1, read on the forward strand.
TCAATGAAAGCGTTCTTCCTTCTTAAAAAGCTACTGGTGACTTTTACCCAATATTGATCTTGATTAATTAATTAAAGCAGCATTGACTTCCACTGTTACAGCATGCAGTGGATTACCATGGGTGTGTGTCATATTAAATTTTTCATCAGCGTCTGATTTAATTACATCTCCAAATCAGGACTCATTTCACTCTGCCACAAAATTACAGCAAAAAGCCCCAGAGGGGGACAAACATCACTAAGAAAAAAAGCCCCATCCATATCCAAATGTGATTTCATCTTATTAAACGGAGGGTAATTGTTTTATCTCTTTTGCTAAAGGGCATATTTCATCGCAGTCTGTTTTGGCTCAACGTAGATCAGCATTTCACTGACCCAAATACACAGCTCAGAGCTAAAGTTAAAATGGATACGTCAATGGTGGCAAAAGCATCTCCTATAGCTTTACGAACATGACCTAGCAGGGTAGAAAAAGCACAGGGCCTCTATGTACCATAATGAGGCCAGCCATCCATTACATATTGTGCTTCCAGGAGAAGAAAGCAACACCTGACTACCACATGACCCCCACAAACACATCCTACTGTATATGAGTCTGTGATGGTTTGCAAAGCCCCAGGTTAAAGTCCACTATTTGGCTCCCAATGTGGATAGACACAGGATAATTTGGACTATGGCGAAAAGCAACGTGAAGATGAGTAAATAAACATACACACTTTTGTCAGATTAGACCACATTAGACGCTGTTGATGTCTCTAGGAATGTTAGCCAATGTTTACACAATGGTGAGAAAGAGATGTGGCCACACAACAGAAAGGAAAACAGTTACATACATAGAAGACCTTTGAGGTCAAAAACAGAGGCCACGCACAAGCGTACACACACACCCTGGGGGTCCCTGGGAGCCGGAGTGCCTCACCTTTGTTTCCCTCTCCTCCAAGAGGGTCTCGAGCCTCTTTTGGGCCGCCCGCCCCTCGTGGTCGTCGCTCACGATCAGGATGATGTGGTTCCAGCGGAACTCGCGCATCATGTCGAACCACACGTGAGCCTGGTGGGAGTAGGGAGGTACTGTCCGCAGAAAGGACAGGTGGATACTCTAAGGAGCACAAGGCCGCAAATAGTAAGTAAATAGACTTTTATTGGCTGGTGTTTTACATTTGTGCTGTAAGAAAGTTTCATTCATGGCGCCCTGTGATTCCCCCTGCTGCAATAAAAACATCACTCAGGTTAACATCATTATTAACGATGTCCTTTAAATTTTTAGTTTGAAAGCTATTTTAATCACAGCTACCCTAATGGACAGTGATGGGATGTTTAATCTACGAAGCTTTTGAAACCACCCCCAGGGAACTCCTTACTCTCTCGCTCTCCTCTTACTCTCACTCTGTTTCCGTCTCTCTCGCTCTCTCACTGTCTCCCTCGCTCGGATCCATCACTCACCTTGTCTGAGTAGATCGACATGCGGGTGGTGAGACCCACCACAGGAATGCGGTAGAAACCTGCAGTGTAGGACACAGGTGTTGGCGTGAGGTGGTCGTTGGACTGGGGAGGGTGACTCACCAGGATAGCATAGACCTACAGAAGCAAGGAGGAGGACATTAATCACTTATAGACACCCCTAAGTGAGGCAAAGACTCTCATTCACTCTATGTACTTTTAGATTTGTCCTTGAACCACATCTAAACATCTAGCCCGTTAGCCTGTGATGATGTCATTTCAACACCTATATACGTGGCTGTCTTGGTAACATCACTAGCGTGTTACCTGTACCTCACAAGTACCCAGATGGCCTGTGTGTATCTAGATTCATTTCACATTTACACTTACATTTTGAGCTGATGCTGATGTCAAGAATGGTTTACAATGAGAGCAACAGTAGAATAAGCCTAAATTGCCAGCTCTGCAATCACCCACTTGTAAGGAGTGAAAACGATGTAAGAAATAGTCCTGTCTGCCAGAATATTTACCCATAATGGGCCCAAAACTAACATTATCTGTGAGGTGCAAGTCTGTGAAAGGGGAGTGAAGGATAAGGTCAACTATAACAGAGAAACAGAAGAGTAAAGGGATCATTTCCCTTGTAAGAATTGCCTCATTGTGTGAGCTGGCAAACTAATATTCATTTGTGGCCAGTTGGTTTACTCTTATCTGCACATAAGGCAGACTGATGCCGGCCAAGTACTGCAGAAAAAAAAAAGTGTTTTTCAGTGTGAAAAGATGGCATAAAGGTTCTTTCTTCATACTCAGCCTTGAGAAATACTTCTGAGATCCAAATGAGGACAGAGAGAGCTGGCTCAGCTCTGCAGATATGGATTATTCGATATGAGCAGCCCGTATGGTTTGGCCTAAAACGAGGTCTTTCATCCAAGGACTGCTCCCAGGCATCGACTCTTCCATCTGCCACTAGCTTCCCTTCTCAGCGACTATGACCACCAAAAGACCTCACCCAATTAAACCTCCCATAGCTAGATAGACATAGACAGATTTAGTCTGTGTGGTCATTTACACACCAACTTACAAGAAAAGGTGCATGTAGAGCACTGAACCACTGTGGTTGTAATCTCTGGAGACCGATTGGTTGGACGCTAATGTATTGGGCCGGCATGGGACAAGACACTGTATGCTGCAAGCCTCTATCAATTAGAGTCATCACACTAAGCAGAGGACCATGGACAAAAAAGCAGTGGGAGTGCTGTGTGTGTGTGTGTGTGTGTGTGTGTTTGTGGGCATGTAATTGTGTGTGTGTAGGGGGAGAAATAGGAGAGATAGAGAGAGGGAGATAGAGGGGGTGAGGGAGACTTCACGCCTCAACACTCTGCGACATAATGTTGGTGCTTTCTAAAAGCCATGTCGAGCATTACAAGAGAGGACGGTCCGGGCATTTCAATGTGCTTCAGCGTTTGAACAACTCTCAAAGGGCCGTACACACTCACACTATGCATAACTCATGAAACATGTTTTGTTTGTTAGATTAGCAGCACATACGGTATGAATCTTCAGGCCATGTATCATTTTCTCATTTTCTAATCTAGCATATTTCTACAGTATATACATTTTCATCATTTTGCGTGTCATCGTTGCATCATATCATACAGTCGCTGATATTGAATGAGAGATCCACCTCTGGGAGCCCAAAATACAGGAGCTGTTTGCAGAAACGATACAGTGATTGTGGCAGATTTTCCTTATGTGGCACGTAATGAAAGTCCAACTACAGCCAGGTTGTTAATGGTGAATGATGCATCGCTCATTTCACTCCTCATTAGTTCCTTTGCAGTTCAGTAGATCTGCAGCTGTGCACCCTGAACTATACCAATGCCCTCTCATCCGAGTTATGCCCCAAACTAAACCTATTTTTGGAGTGTGTGCACTTCTAATTTGCAGCTCTGTGTGTAAAACTGTGTAGGAAGAATGCCCTATATCGAAAAGGTGAATGCCAAATTGGACAATGGACTTGTAAAATAATTTTTCAATGTGTTTTTCTTTTTATATATATATAAAATTGGAACTACGCATATGCTTGAAACACCAGCCTTAACAGTCCAAAGATTTTGACATACTAGACAGCCCAGAGAATTACACTGGACAGCCACTGACTCTGAGTTCAAGACTGCTGATGCTCAGGATGGTCATTGCAAACGACGTGGTCACACAATATCGACATCAAATGCTCTATTACAAACTTCAGTGGCCCTTGAGTCAGATAAGAGAGATCATTATGGCAATGGAGCAAAGGTTCCCTAAATGCCCCAACTGTTAATGGTAAAACACGGCTAAATTTTTGTCGTTTTTCCTCAAAACACAACAGCCACAAAGACGCTTATTTCTACTCTAATCTAACAGTGAATGACTTTTGCAGGAAGATTTCCCCATAGATGGCAGGTGGAGGTCCGCACGGAGCGTGGAGCCTGTGAATTAGACTAGACTATCTGATGACTCAGTGAAGATGCGATGTTTGATTTAGCACCCATGCAGAGGTGACGGCAAACTACCTGACTGGAGATGAGGTCCTCACAGACGGAGAGAGCCATCTGAATGGCGTTGGGCTTATGCGTTACGGAGATGGCCGTCAGCTTGAATTTATCTCTCCCGTAGATCTGGTTGGCCTGGGTCACGGCATCTTTGAAGACCTGCTCGTATCTCTTCTGGCTCAGGACGGCCCCGATGTTCACAATCTTCGGCTCGCAGCCGGCCCGCGCACAGGAGCACGAGAGGAGCACCGCCAGCAGTA
>CABFOQ010038898.1:4261-17241 GCA_900660455.1 Gephyroberyx darwinii
TATATCTCTCTCTCTCTCTCTCTCTCTCTCTCTCTCTCTCTCTCTCTCTCTCTCTCTCTCTCTGACGGGTGAGATTATTTATACATTAATTCTATAACAGATATCACGTCCTATAAGTGCAAGATTAGATTAGTTCAGCAAATGATGTCAAAATGAACAGCTATATCTATATATACTGTTGTAGCTGAATTAACTTCAACTGGTGGGGTTTAGGGCTTTTCCTGTCAGGTTTAATCTCCCTTTGGCTTTCTTCCTCCTCTCGAGGCCTTTTCCTTGTAAAATACTTTTCAATACTCGTCTGAGTGTTTGTGCACTTACATTTCTGACCCAGCAGATTGTCACAAATTTCAAGACATGTTGTATAGCCTTGGTCTGGAGCCTGACAGCTTTTTCTTTGTGCAGCATTCATTCACTCAAGCCCCCTACATGGAGATAACCCACTGCGTTGCCTTACACACACCATCCATGATCATATTACATTTACAACCGGAGGGAATTAGTTTGAAAGAGCTAAACTAGCCAAGAGACCTTGTTTAACCATCATCCATCAAACTATCAAGGAGAATAATGTTTATTGTATGAGTTAACTCAAGAGACTAATAATTTAGTACTACATTATGACTAGACTTATGATTAGACTTTATGATGATAATAAAAAATAATTTAAAAAAGAATTCTGCAAACCTTTTCTTGAATCATTATAAATATATGACGAATGAGCAACTTTCTCATTTCTCATTTTTGTGGTTCATCTTTTGGGTGTCAGTATTTCCCTTTTAGTGGGATATGAAGACTTTAGAAATTGATCCCTTGATTAAAACAACACAGTGGAGGTTTAGACTGAGTTACAGATGGTGGCCAGAGCTGGGGTGGTTGTGGCGATGTTTTACTAGCATGTCAGCTATTAGTATATTAGCATTAACATTTAACATATAAATCCAGCATAACTGTATTAGAACGTTTACCAAGTCAGTCTTCCTTCAAATGGTCTAATTCACACTTTCACCGTCTGTCATGTCTCACCTCCAAAATTAATCTAATAGAAATATAAGTTATTGAATGATTGTAGTCAAACAAATAATGAACACATTTAAATTATTATTGATATTGTAGTTATTGCATGGGTCTTTCTGTTAGGTTTGCTGCAAATGTTCATCAAATTAAGTCAAACTGAGTCTATTGTACTGTGGAAAAAGGCAAGCCCACATACATATACAGTCTCTGCACATTCACTTGGGAATCTTAGCCCACGTTCACACTGCGAGCAACTTGGTTCATGGGTTGCTCTATTCTGAGCGACTGTGTGGTGCAAGAGACTCTGACTTCTTGTGCAGCTACAAAGTTTTGAACAGTCAAATCATGTATTTTTGCTGCTTTGGTCCTGACCTTCATAATGTTACATAATTCTGATGTTAACACAGCTTAGCAAGGGATCATTATTTTTTATCATTATTGAGAATAAACAGAAAAAACTTCATTACTTCAGAGCAGCGACCCCAGCAATGGATGCAACCAATGTTTATTCTTGTAGTCTTTAAAATAAACAAACTTTCTCAGCTGACAACATTGTTGACTGTCCACACATTGGCCAAGTTTCCCCGGTCGCTCAGCTCCAAAGGGAGTGAATGGACTTCCTTTGACCTGTTGATCATGTTGCTCGCAGTGTGACGGCAGGGTTGGGCTTTCAAACTGACAGAATTTGGCAACACTGCAAATCTCTGAGCCAGTGAGCAGAAGGGCACACATAGAAACCTCTGCAGAGCTAAATAGCACATAAAAGCATTTATGGTGATGGAACGTGTTGGAGGTATAAAATATGCATCTGTTCCTGACTCATTAAGGTTCTGTGGCACGAACACACACCCATCGTTAAGGCCTGTGATCAACAGCCAGTTGCTAATATGGAGAGAATCAGAGTATCAATATTTAAAGAGGGGGAAGGCTAGGTACAGATGCATACACACCCTCAAGGGAATAATGGAGGAATGGTAGATTGGAGAATGGAGAGAACAGTATGTCTGTCTTATAGCTTTATCTCTAAAGAATAAATATCTCATTCTGACATATTTGAGAATGGGAACTGTACGGTTAGTAGTTTCCTCATATCAAGTAATCTGTAATGTCTTAGAATCAAGGAGGTTTTATAGCAGATAGAAGTGAACCAGAGGTGGTGACACCAACTTTGGCTCCCTATAGCACCATTCTTAGACAATGAATTTAAAAGCATTAACAATTTCCAATAGATTCATTATCCATGGTCCAAACAACTGCTCCTGACTCTGTGACCATGCGTTCACTCTGCAAGCAATTGGGTTGATGGTTTGCTCTGTTCTGACCAACTGTGGGCGGTGCGAGAGGCTCAGCTGCAGCTTCAAAGTTCTGAACAGGCAAAGCATGTATTTTCCGCTGCTGTGGTAAATCACTATGATTAATTGTCTTCTATTTCTTCTATGTCCATAGGCGGCATCTCCACCCGGCCTGTCTTTACATGCTATTTTTCTTCTTGTTCAATATTGCATTACTGAAAACATCTGTCCCTTTTGTGTGCATGTGTGTGTGTGTCTTTAGGGGTTAAAGATGGAACAAAGATAAATGGAAAAGGCAGAATGTAAAAAGGGTAGCGGTTCAATTAAAGGCCAGTGTGATGAGATGGGGAGAAGAAAAGGATGAGTTAAGAAAGGAGGGCTCAACATAATTATCAATAACTATGTGATTCAATGGTTTCCCACTGTGTGTATATGAGTGTGTATGTGTGCACCCGTGTGAGTGCACACTCAAATTTATCATAGGTATTATGATCATACACAATCCTCAGTGGCTGTGCATGCCTTAGTATGTGATCCTTATAAACAGGCAATTGCTATTAAGCTCTTTCATGTAAGAAACAATTATTTAATGACACTCCCTCCCTCATCATCCCTTTGTCATAGTGACTACCCTAACTGTTTGTAAATCCCTCTCACATTGTGTGCTCTGTTCAAGTGCAATGGAAATTACTGGGAATGTTCTCTTGCTATTTTTTTTCGCTAGTAAGCTTATCCATTACATTTGGTATATCACAGGTTCATTTTCAAAAAAACAGGATTCTGGATGAAACTGCCAATCCACACCCTCCCCACCCTGATTTAAAACTAAGGACACTTATCAACATTTATCCAGCAAATGGCCATTCTGGTATTTCAAACCTCCGTGAATGGGCTAAAAGATACTCATCTTTAACATCATGAGAAAATAAAGGATATTCAATTCCACTCTCCCAAGGATACTGCACGCATTATGAAATCATTGATAAAAAAAATGTTTGGTTCTTTACTTAAAATGGCCCAACCTTGACTAGTCAATGCTTTATTTTAGATTTAATATTTTTGGGGGATACTTTGGAGTACGTTACTTTGAGGCAACATTATACGAGTATGGAAATAAGATGAAGGCAATTTTAATAAAAAATCATGGGTTTTTATTTTTAAAAATCACATGACATGTAAGTGTAACATTAAATAGATAAAGTATTATGCATTGCTTCCTCTTGATCTGCTTGACCTGAAAAGATCAAAAAGATTAAAAGATTACGATGATCATGATAATTAAAATGTATTACAAAATATACATATGTGATTCAACAACGTACAGGTAAATGCAAATGTCCTGAACTGCATGAAGTCATTAGTCTGTACCTGCATCTGTATCATCCAACTCATCCTCACTGCCTCGCTGCATGGTCCTTTCAACCTGCATGTCCTCAATCTCCTCATCACTACTACTAACTCATCCTCACTGATGTCGAGTGGTAGAGCCAACACTGTCTTTCTCTGCCTTGTGTCTTTTCTCTTGCCATAAAACATAAAACATGGATGTTCATTCTCTAAACACAGCAAACACAACACACAACATTTTATTTTATTTTTATAAATTAAATATAAATTATTAGCATTATTCTAGTGATAGTACTAGTGTCTTAGTTGCTATCTTACTGTAAAGCCTGGTAGATGTTAGCTTACTGTGGTTAGGGTTATCGTTCCATAATCACAGAGTGTTGCTTTGAGGCAACATACCTATTTTATCAATTTATGATAATATATATACTTTGTAAAAATGTTATACAGTGATGAAAAAAAATTTGAACTTACCTAACATTATGAATCCAATTTCTCATTGAAGGAAAAGTTGAAAGATGATGTTATTTACAAACAATTTTGCGAGCTCAAAAATGGCAGCCACACATGCGGGAAAAGAGGTTGGCAGAAAGGGGAAAAAAGTCATGTGACTAAAAGCAAGTACACTATGGGTTTCCTTAGATCCCTCTGCTTAAGAGAAAACATTTAACCTTCTTCTTGATTTTATTGTTAAAGTGACAGTGAGGAAAAACTGGTACGTTACCCTGAGGCAACACTATGCAATAGAGGGTTAAGGCTTTTCAAAACATACAGCAAACAACAGAACACACAGTTATACCCAGCTTTCTTTGTTATTATCAAGCCATACTGAATTGTCAAGATTTACAATTGCCCAGGATGGCAGTCTGCATGTGGAGGGAAGTCATGGCTCTATATTTCAGAGTAAAACTGAGCCACTGCTGACCTGACAGTAGCAGAACCAGACGAGCTGCCCCAGGGATCCTTCAGCAGACTTACACTTAATACATGAATGTATATGGATAGTGGATAGTGTATGATTGAATGAGCCGGAGGGACTCAGCATATAAGCATCGTTAGAAATTTGTACATCAATGTCACCATTAAGGATGCATTAGCTGTGCCAAGGCAGCTCACCCAACTGTCTGTGATGTAAGTCTAATAGAGGGACAGTCTCGTATCTTTTTTGGGAATGCGAAAAACTAAAATATTTTTGGAGGTGAATTCATATAGTTACTGAACTAATTGATTGAATGAATATCAAGTTGGAACCAAACACACCTTTATTTACTAAACTCCTTGGCTTACCTTAGGTGTATTCTGCTGTTTGGAGATGAGAGAGACCTTCCACTTTCAAACTGGTTTGAAAGTCTTTCTACCTTCAAGTGCTGTCAGAAATATCGATTCTACGAGTCGAACGCACATAAGAGCCAATAGTGGTAAATGGTAAAGTGGTAAATTCAACTGGGAGAGTGATAGCAAAAGAAGTGTATTTGTTTGCATCAATAATTGGAATTTTCTATATTTATATTTACACTATTGTCTTGTTGTCATGCCTTTTTGGGCATACTTGGTATTGAGGAGGACCCTGCTGCCTGGCAAGGCCTGACAGTAATCTTTCTGATGTCCTGATTCCTTATGAGCCTGCATGCAGCCTGAGCTCCTCAGGCAGGACCGTTCAGACTGTTCCTGTATCCAGGCTTTTGCCGTCGGGGCTCCTAGACTTTGGAAGGCCCTGCCTGAGGACCTCAGGCTGGCAAAGTCAGCTTCACCCTTTAAATCACTTCTTAAAACTTACTTTTACTACTTTTCTGTAACATTTGGCTTTTGGTTACTTCATCCTTATTGCCTTGTTTGATATTTATTTATTCCTTTTTATTTTATCCGTTTGGCTTTTATTGTTTTATACCTCATTGTTCTTTCTGTCTTATCTCTCTTATTCTGTCTTATTTATCCTATTGATCTTGTCATAGTTCATTTAGATTTTTCCTGGTTCTAAAGCACTTTGTAACCTTGTCTTGAATAACACCATATAAATAAAGATTATTATTATTATTTCCAACCAAAGGCACTTGAATGTTTGGCAAGTCGTATTTACAACTCGTAAGTGGGAGCTTACAAGGAGCACATAAAGGCAGCAGGCAGAAGACACTTGCTACTACAGGGTGCATGTGTGACCAGATACATGACACGTTCTACAACAAAGCATTGTCAGAGAGGAAAATAAATGAAATAATGAGGTAATTATTGGATGTTTGGACCCACAGCACAGCGCTTTGGGCACAAAACACTTGGATTATGCTGTGCGAACTGTTTTCAGAAATTTAATGGACATTTTATGCGTTTTTTGGGAGCTGTAAAACATGGGCCTGTTAACTTCAATAGTTTGGAAGAAGATTAAAATGGGATGGAACTACGGGGCCAACCTGCTTTGTATTTAGTGGTCCTACAAACTTCAATGGAGTTTTGACTGACATGGAGATGATTAGGCTTTTTGCAGTGAACTATTGCGTAGAAGGCATCCAAGAAAGTTGAGTCTGAGACATCGCCAGTGTTGTTTGATGCCAAGTGTTCTGTAACAAGAGTTGGTGAAAATGTCCATAATACCACACCTAGGTGATGGTTTACTGTTGTGTCCTTAGCTGGGAAAGTAGAGCTTTTGACCTGTAATTTAAGCATGTTGCCTATGCCATGCGCTGCTCACTAGCGTCCCTACAGTGAAGATATTCTGTCTGGTGCATCATCAGCCCTCAAGCATTATCTTAAGAGCCTCAAACATCAGCGGAATCTAGTGGCTTAATATAGCCTGAAACAGAGGCGTTGCAGTGTTGTCACAAATCTCCCAGCAACCACGGCTGATGCCATCATGGAGGTCCAGCGGAGAACTGGCTGTGCGCAAATAATGTCTAAATATATAACAACTGTAGGTTCTACTGGATATGTTAGTGTGCAAATCAGATGTGTTAGCAACAGGGCAGTGACAGCTAACAAGATACTAGCTAGCAAGCTGACATCATCTAAACACAAAGTCTATCAGATGTATCAGTGGTCAAATGATCAGTTCCTAGTCTAAATCAGCACAGAAATGAACCATGTCTATTCAATTACGTTGAGGCGGTCAAGTCAGATCAAGTCGTCACCTGAAAGCCCTGTATGGGGAGATGGAGTCTGCCTGTGGTGTTTAATTGAAAGTGTTTTTGTGTGAATGCCTTCTGAAGCCTGTTGCATGCTTCCTGTGTGGCTTGACGCACGCAAGCCCCATGAACACAGATGTACCGTCCGCGTACACTAGCAATCATGGCACCTGCAGACCTAAAAAAACTCCTGTACTTTCGTTGAGCGTTAGGAAAACTCAGCTAACCACTTCCCCCGAGAAGTGTGCGTGTCTCACAGGCTATAGAGGACAAGGTCAGGCAGGGCTGAGTTTTAATTAACCAACATTCAGCCTCACATTTTCATCAGCCAGACATTTTTTTATGGTGGTAAATGGAATTGGTATTAAGTGTGAAATAACCCTTTATTGATTCATTTCAGTGTCTTTGTATCTGCCTCGCTCTCTTTCCCACACACACACCAACAGACTTTCCTCTTCATCTTATCACTTATTGTTTTCTCTTTCATTTTGATTATTCTTTTTTCTCGCAGCTCTCTCTCTCTCCCTCCCTCTCTCTTCTCTCACTGTGCCGTTTGCTCTGTTGCACTCCCTTGCATCTCAATGTCCCTTCCTAATCTGTGAGCTGGGAGCCCAGTGAAGCATCCAAAGCTTTATGCCAGTGTTGGATGAGGATAAGATGAGTTAAGGGGACAGACTGTGCTCATCCTATCATGTTCCTGGACCTTATTATTAGACATGGGCCTTATCATTAGACATGGGCCATAGCAGCTGGTCTGTGTGGTCTATTTTGAAGGGTGTGTGTGTAGCTAGCTGGATAGATAGATAGATAGATAGATAGATAGATAGATAGATAGATAGATAGATAGATAGATAGATAGATAGATAGATAGACAGATAGATAGGATTGAAAAAAGTGATTAATTGATAGAGGGAATTAGACAAAATGACATCTCTCCCCATTAGAAAGCGTTGCAACATCTTTCAAAAGACAGGTGGAATGAATAGTGAGGAAGAATCCTTGTGCAATCTAAGAGCCCAAAACAAAATTAGCATTTAATTTTCACTTGGACCATGGACCTATTTCGCTGCCAAGATGAGGTAGGCAGAATGCACTTAACAGGACATTTCCTGTATCTAAGGCCATTCCCATTCACTTAATTTGCCCCTCCAATCTTCCATCCTTTGCAATCCACAGATGTTTGCATGCCATTTGGTAGGGGAGACTGGTGTGGCTTACTCACTCGACAATTGCCCAGCTCCTCTGCAGACAGAATGATGGTGCCACATTTCTTCCCTGGGATCCCTCTGTGGAGGAATGAGAGAAGACAAGAAAAGCTTAATAAAGAAGGGTAAACATCTCTTCAACTGGTCCTCCTTGGTCAACTGGTCACTGATTGGCTAGAATCTTTTTGGAAGGCACGGTCAAAAGTGAGAATCTTGTTGGCTGGTTTTCCAACAGTTAGTTAGTCCTACTGATGAACAGGCAGAAGAAAGGACAATTTCAATAACAAAAAGTATGATTACACACAATCCCTTTGCCTTGACTTGATATAGAAAGTGTCAATCGTGTTTTTTTATGATCGTACCTCAATATAGAGTCATGAGCTCAACATGAATCACCAAGAATATGGTTTCAGCTGGTTGGCTAACTCACTTCATGTGAAGTGAATGTTAGGTGCTAATCTTTTCCTAACCACCTCTCATGATAAATACCTCAATAAAAAGATAGTTTTGCAGGGTCTATCCTGTAAAACTACTCTGATGACTATCCTTTTTGTAGAGCTTTTCAATTCTGGAGGGTTCATTTGACAGTACTGTATTGGCAATTTAGCAAATACCAGGAAAAGGCTATCATGTACATTTTTTTACCTTTGCCTTTCCTAGTGCTGTGAATCACTTTGCTTTTACAACAGGCTGCACAAATATATATATATATATATTTTTTTTTTTTATTAGTGGGAGTTGATTTTTTTATTTCACTGTTTATTTATCCAGGGAAATTTGACTGAGCATGCTTGCGGTTTTCCAGCAACACCCTGCCTCACAGTTACACACACCGTTGGTGAGAGGGCAGGACCACAAAATCATTTTTAGTAAATAGAGGAAGGTGAACAAATACAGATGCTGTCTGGATGTTTACTTTTGCCAAAAAAAAAGGAAATAAATTGTAAGTTTTATTAGTACACATATTCCAAGTAAACTATAAAACACTCAGATCAGATGTTTATCAAAGTAAAGGAGGCTGCAAGCTTACAGAAGCATATCGGTCATCAAACGCTCAGCCCTCTATCAACCCCCTCAACTCGCAGAAGTGGAATGTCCTAAATCTTTGAAGCCTAGCCTCCAGAAAATGGTTCTTTTATTGTTGGCTCTCTTTCATCATTTCTCTGCCCCAACCATAAGAGAGAACGTCCCCCTCGGTGAATGTTATGAGCCTCATAATGTGTTTTATTTTAACACTCTCCTTTGAGCATGTTATGAGTGTCCATCGTTTGGAGTGTTTACAATCTTACAAATCTGCCAGCACCGTGCAAATGAGACAGCTGGGACACACAGACCAGCAAAGATACACTGAGTACAACATCTTTCACACTCTCTGCTCCATTTAACTACTCTACTTGTCTCCTCTCTTTGCTTATCTCTCACTCTGCTCTCATTTACAATAGGAAATATGTCATTATCTTCTCTCACTTTATGGTGTGTGTCGACAGTATGTGTGTGTGTGTACGTATGGTGAGTATTGGCAGCCTGTCAGACAAAACTAAATCTCTTTAGTTCCTTAGCCTTGGTTAAATAATGAATCAGAACAAGCCCATCCCCCTTCCTTTTCAATATCACACTTGTCTATGAGGATTTGCTCCCAGTTAAGGCCTGTTTCTCTCATTAAAAAATGATCAGTGACATAAGTGATTCCCCAGTGGTTTTCCCCAGGAGATCCATCAACTTCCATTCATGTGACCTTTGCAATATCGCTGCAGCCTGGCCATTAGAATGAGATGTTAAAGGAGTTTGGTTATAGTCTAGGGGCGGGGCATACATTTTTGGTGTGTGTGTGTGTGTGTGTGTGTGTGTGTGTGTGTGTGTGTGTGTGCGCACACACTACTATACCTTGTAGATGCAGGCTAACAGAGCCCTAGGTTTGAGAAAAAGAGGCATGCTCATGTGCTATACTTATCGCCTTTTACAATGTGCAGGAGAGTCTGTTTGCCACAGTTTTTTCATGACAATAAGAAATGACCTATGTTAACTTGTTATGATTATCTTACTAACGTACTGCGCTTCCTGCTACATTTTGAATGTTTTGCTTGCTAAATGTACTTAGTTTTTTAGCCGCTGCTTAAAGGAAATATCCACCCTACTACACTTGAACTCTGTTTAAAAACAGCTACTGGCGATGTAACTTGTATTTCTGGGTCCATTTTTTGCTCAGTTATTCGTCATGTTCCCGTAATTAACTTAATTACACAAAGCGTAGACAACGTAACATCAGGTCAAGATATTTCCAAAACAGCTACAATGAACCTTAATTGGAGCCAGTATCCTCAATAGCCCACAATGCACTGCAATGACAAGACAATCTGCATTTTGCATAAGGGGCAACTCTTCCTTTTTCTCCACTTGCAACGCCAACAACAGCTAGGCTACAACTATTGCTTTCTCCACCTATACAAAACACAGCTGATGATGCATTCATGTCATATGGGAGTTACTGTAAATTTGAGCTTCCACTGGGAAAAAACATTCATGTCAAACCTCCTAGTGGTAATTACAAAGAGATAATATAGGAAGTTTTTGGAGGCTCCAATATCTCCCACCTGACGGTACTAATAACACAAGTCATAGTGCTGCAAATCAAAGTCCACAGTCCAAGGTAATAAAAATAATAATTACTAGTTATATTCACACTAGTATGCTTCTGCACAATCGACTCTTTATGATTAATTACCTGCTGCAGTTTGTTTGGTCGATAAAGCAACTTGTTAATGAGTTGTTGCTACGGGGCGAGCTAGCAATAGTCAAGGGCTTCCCAACAAGCTGAACATGTCAAAATCACTGACTGAAGTAGAAGTAGACAATGCCGGTTGAGGGAAAGTGGGTATAATAAAAAGGTAAATTACAACACTCCATCACAAAATAACTCCTGGACTGAACATCGCAGATTGATGACATATAACAGTGTAAGAGTATCTGAGGGTAGCAGCAACTCTCTTCACTGTTGGAAAGTTACCAAGCTACACATAACTTTGTTAATTGAATATTTACATTGTATGTAATAGTAACCCCATCATTTCTTGCTTTCCTTTCCACAGAAGATTTATCCATGTCTGGAGGACTTGGTAATGGGTGAAACCTCTTGTTTATTCCTCCTTTTCACACAAAAACACACATGTTTTTCTGTTCAAAACATGCTGAGGTCAAAAGACTGGCGAAAGTGCTCACCAGCTGTGGGAAAGCCATTAGAAAGTGTTGCTTGTTTGTTGTGTGTGTAGAGGTAGATGGAGGCCTTTGATCCACAGTCAAAGACTCCCATTGATCTTCAGCTGTGGATACGAGCCTGGTCGTATAGACTAGTGATTCAGAAAACTGTGAGTGGCTTTTCTCCTTTCAAATCATTCATGCACACAAAAATGCACACACTAGGCACCCCATCTACCACTGATTCAAAAATAAAGTTCTCAAAAGACAAATGACCCCATATCTACGTCCTTCTCCACTACCTCCTCGAACCCAATCAATTGCCTCTCAAGTCTTCCCAGTCTGGTTTCTTGCGGTCACCAAACTGCTAAAATCAGCGGGTACAGCTGAACAAACTGTGTTGGAATTGGAAAGACACTTTTACAGAGCAGAATACAGCTACTATTGTATAGTTACAATATACAACACAGCGCACAGTCACAGGGAAAGGCTTTCATCCATCTTCTTGTGGTTTCTGATCATCAGTGCCTTGAAAAATCATTTTATGTATCACCAATTTTGAGCCCTTATGTGAAGAACATGTTTCACAGCCATAGGAAAAGGTCAGCCCATTGATTTTAAAATATCATAGATATCAATGAGAAATTGATCAGCTGTTACTGCAAAGCTGACTTCTTTAAATGAATGTCTCTTTGGGACACAGGTGCAGTGTTATATGCTGTACATTAAGCTAGAAAGTGAAAGCTCTAAATAAAATATACATGGGTTTCTGACTGACGATCCTTTTGAAAGGTATTACATTACTGATGGATGATACGAAATGTTAAAAAAAAAGATGTACACACGGTACACATGAGAAATGAGTGTGTGCTTGTGTGTATGGGTGTGTTTGTGTATTTGTGCAAGTGTATGTACATGTGTATGTCCACATGTATGTGTCTAACCATCAAGATCTGAATGAGATCTCTTGCCCTCTACCCCGGCCAATGTATTTTATGATTATGTTCTTTATGAAACCCGCCAGGCTCCTCACTCGGAGAAAAACAAATCGAATGGCGTTACACTCCAGTCTGGCTCCTGCTCAATTTGACCCCTCTCCTCTTCATTGCCTGTGAATGCACACAACCTCCACCACTTCTTTACCTAAGCGGGGGCTGGAAGAGGGCGATGAAAACGATCAAACGAGATCCCATTTTCACCTTACTGTTGATTACTGTTTCTCAAACTCCTCTGATTTAGAGTTTGTCTCAGCTATGGGGACGAGGTACTAGATTGTGCACTATTTTCAATGTGGAGCTGAATCACAGCTTCATCTCAAATGGCAATCTCTAGGGTGTTACACAAGATGCTGCTCCCCTATATCAGTGAACTTCAATCTATCAAATGAATCAGGCAATACGGTTTATCTTTGAACTGCACCTGTGCAAATCAGAATGCTGTTCTTGTGACAAGTTAGGACGTCTTAAAAGAAAGCACAGTGTTTTTCTCTTTATTAGAAGCTTTGTAGTGTGAAAGCACTGGTACACTCCAGCCCAGCACATGCATAATATAACCCATCCATTAGCACAATGCTTCAAAGACCCAGAGGGTAAACGCAGGAGTGTTTTTGAACCACCGGTATTAAAGAATCGAGTTTCAGAGGACTGTATACTGATAAAGAGCAATTACACACCGGGAGAGAGAGAGAAAGAGTGAGAGAGAGAGAGAGAGAGAGAGAGAGAGAGAGAGAGAGAGAGAGAGAGAGAGAGAGAGAGAGAGAGAGAGAGAGAGAGAGAGAGAGTTGTAGATTCTCACTCCCATGCAAACATTGTCCCCCA
>CABFOQ010038921.1:0-21596 GCA_900660455.1 Gephyroberyx darwinii
AGCTGATTTAAGCCTTGGCCAAGAGTGGAGTCTTGGCAGACATTACTTTCAGCAATGTCCCAACATTACTATGATACCATGTTCAATACAGTTACTATGATACCATGCTCAACAAGGTTACCATGATACCGTGTTCAACAACGTTAGTGTTCAACAGTGTTACCATGATACCGTGTTCAACAACGTTAGTGTTCAACAGTGTTACCATGATACCGTGTTCAACAACGTTAGTGTTCAACAGTGTTACCATGATACCGTGTTCAACAACGTTACAGTGTTCAACAGTGTTACCATGATACCGTGTTCAACAACGTTACAGTGTTCAACAGTGTTACCATGATACCGTGTTCAACAACGTTACCGTGTTCAACAGTGTTACCATGATACCGTGTTCAACAACGTGACAATGTTCAACAATATGACGATGTTCTTCAATGTAATAATTAGTTTGCTACTTTGTATAAAAGGGGGAAACCCACGAGGTCACCGGTGATGACGTCAGCGAAATCGCTCCATGAAGGAGCCGGTTGATGTTGGTGACATTTACCCCACATACAGTACCGTCAACTCACAACGACAGTGTTACAATGACAAAGGCATTTTTTAGAACTGTTTCTCATTCACCACAACAGCAGGCAGACTTTGGCTTTATTTAGCGTACCGTTTAGGCCCCACTTCTCCCGCTGTCGTTTCACCTGATCCAAGGCAAGTCCTGTGCTTTCATTGACGCAGAAATAGCTGTAAACTTCTTCAACACTCTTCGTATGAGCGTTCTCCATGGCGGACAGTTGACTCCTACCCACACAGCTTTACCCAGAATACTCCCGTGTGGTACCCCCGGCTCTTGAATAAAAACTCAACCCTTCAAAAAGAAGAAATAGTTTGCCAACTGAGAGATGGGCAGTCACACTCGGATAGCTACCGACAGCGATTGGTCGTAGACTGGTAATTATTGAAACGTGTCCCCTGCCGGCTGTTAATGATTCTCCGAGCGAAATCCAGACCAATATTCTAGGTGAGCTATATACCTCTTCCCTCTTTCGACGAGGATTACTTTGAGTGTCCTCTTATCTCCAAAAATGGTGGAAAAGAGTATGCAGCATTCACCCAGTCCAATCTTCTGTCCTAGCCGTGCTTCGGTCTGCCTCACCGTGGCGCAGCTCTCAGTGGCAGTTCGGTGTGCTGATACTCTGGTTTTATCCAAGTGCCTCACTACTGCCCCTATTCCCTGCTCTGCATGTGGAGAAATATCATTGGACGAGCGGTGTCGGTTACGTCCAAACCGCTGAGCGATGGAAAATCAGGAAGTAAGCAGGAACTAGCCGTAACCTCCTTGGAGCTAGCGCGTCAGCGGGGTACACATTCGTAGATTCCCATGTACAACACGATTTTATCGTCAGTAAGCCAAAATTTCAACATCAAGGATATATTAGTTTTTAACCTTTCCCGGTGTCGGTCATATCGACTTCATTATAGGTGTCTGGCTCCGCCATTACATGCTTGTAAAACTGTAGCAATTCATGATTCTGTGATGCTAACGGACATAGAATTCGACTAGCAGCACCTCTAGCTGTACTCCGCAAGTACCTGGGTGTCTTTCAGCTTACCCGAGAAAGCCAAACATGACGTAGTATGGAAGCTGACGGCAGCCTATTTTACTTGTTTAGGCCCGGCCACCGTCGGCTTCCGTAGACCTACAGATGGCCAATTTGGAATGGAATTCATGTTGCAGATAGCCGAGCCACACGTACAGTTCGTGTTAAAGTCCAGTTGACGTCTGTTATAGATGCCTGGTATCACTTAAAACACACCAGTTCATAGCACATGCGTTATTACACGTGAACGTGCAACTGCAGATACCTTGACACCTCTACATTCAAAGGCACTCAGTTGTACAAGTGTCATGGAGTGGTGTAGTATTAGCTCTCATTTGATTGGCCCACCCTTACTTTTCTATAGCAGGAAAGGAGTTCATACTCATAGCGACGAACACAAACTGGACCACAGACCAGTTTCTGGGCCTGTCAAATGCTGTGAGCCAAATTAAAGACTTGCAATAAATTCAAAGGCTGAATCATATTTTTTGTAATTACCACCACACTAGCTCAAGATAACAGAGAAGGTGGTGTCTGTTTGTGAACACTTATTAGCCAGCCTTAATTAATAAAGTCAGGTCAAACTCAACTACTACTCAACTTCAAAATCAACTACATCTGCAAAACATATGTAAAGGCAGCAAAATAGATATAGGGGTGTGAGAAAAGGAAAGTGGGTTAAAACATTCCCCCAGTGTGCTTATTAGGGGGCATCATTGTTGGATAACTAACAGGACTGGCATGCATCATCAGTTGACACATCTTAATGAGGCCCCAAGTAGCACAAGGTTGATCCTGTGCTGTAATAAATAACACTGTACTGCCCAGTTCCACATCAAGCTGCCTTCTACAATCCAGACTTGATCCATCTGGCACAAGCACCACTAACACTGGCTGTCAACAGCAGATTAAGTTACCAAGGGAGGGAGGGGAGTTCCTGTAACAACCATGAAGATGTTTGCTTGGAACAACACGAAGTAGTCAACCTGCTAAGCAGTAAGATAGCTAAAATTCATCTGGTTGCAAGGTCCTTTTGAGTGGCGGCATTACCCCATAAATGTTTATAAAGTTACAAATATGAAAACATGCAAGAAATGCAAATAATTTAGACATTTAGAAACTTCAATAGCTTCTATTACAGAAAATCTTTTCAAAATGCGTCCGTATTTTCTTGTGATAACAGATATACAGTAAAGGTGACTTAATATAACCAACCCCTCTACATTCAGAATGGAAAGGTAACAGACTAATTATCACCTAATCAAAGCAGTCAGTCAGTCAGGAAATGCTTTAAAGGAGCCACTCAACATTGTATTTTGTGTAGTTTAGCACTAACCTTACTGCTGGTATTGAAGTCCCCGGTCTAAAATGGAGTAGGTGAATTCATCTCTATCTATTGGGCAGTAGATTGATACATTCATGACAGTATTCATGTGAATTTATTTGACAACTGGACAGTTGCACTTTTGTTGTATTAATGATAATACATATTGAGTGAACATAAAGTTAATTTATTAGAAATACACGTCAAAATTATTTATTACTTGCTATTAGATATTACATATATTTCAGGATTAGGTTTTCCTAAAATGGTTTTCTAATGTAGAATAATAGTGTTAACAGATATAAAATAGAAGCAAGTAGAATAATAGGTCTATGTCATCTGCACTGCCCTCCCTGAAACAACGGAGGTCTCATAGAATTCCAAAATTGGCAAGACACCATGTCCAAGGTCATGGCCATTGTTGCCAAAAATAGCTGAGTGCAGCCATGTCCCAAGTGCACCACTTTGTACACCGTTATCTTTAGACACTTTGATTGAAAGTATATTCTTAAAGATGTGTCAAAATGGAGGCTGCAGGGCATGTTGGAAGTCACTGGGCTAGACAGTGAAAGCCCTTATCCTACAACACCTCCTGGTACATGTGTTCTTTCAGTTCTGGACTCAGGAAGCTCAAACAGTGTCATCACCGGAAGAGCGCTCCTCAAGGAGATAAACTATCAACTGAAACTCTTTGCATCACAGAATAGATGGTAGGAAAGATGTAGCCAGGGAACAATGGTTAATCTTTGTATCTACTATAAGTTTAGTATCCAATATACTGACTGAATTAACAACCACAAATAGAATTTAGGTGGGATACTAAGACTTGGTTATATATTTTACTGAAAATGAACGATGAAATGTTGAATATGACAGTCAGAAGTGTCCTGTAGTATTTTCATTAAACAACACAGCTCACTTAAAACAACTCCAGATTTGTAAAAAGATTAATCAACAATGCTGCAGAACAGTATCCAGTATTGAGCTGAGTGAAGGTTCTCTGTCTTGAATCGACCCTGTAGACGGGTTTTTCACAGCACCAGCCTATCCTCTCCCCCCTCCTGGATGACCTGGCCGATCGAGGCCTGGCTCTGGGCTCGTATGAAGCACTGCCGCTTGCACTCCATCAGCTGCTCCAAGTCGCGCCACATCTTCATCTGCTTCATGTTGGCGCCGTGGCTCTCCCGCACCGTCTTCTGCTTCTCACGTAACTTCTGCGGTGCACACAGAGAGTAGGCGTGAACAGGAATAAATCACCCTTGGATGTTGTTTGCTGACTTTCCTTTCTTTTAACAGCCATTTAGTTTACATGTTTGATCTAACTTGGATGTTCGGTTTGATAGACACGTACACTTCATTCAAGAACATTCACGTCTTCTTTTCATAGTAATCAGAATCATGGCCAAGTAAGTTTGCACATACAAGGAATTCAACATGGCAGATTAGGGAGGAAGTAACACCATGTATTGACCCACAGCAGACGCCAAAGGACACACTCACCTTGCCAAGGGACTCCTGCTCCGATATGTTCTTCATGTACACTTCCCTACAAAAGAACCAGACGTGTACACTTCAGATGTAGGAAAATGCAATTTCAAATGAAATGCGTCTAACTCACACAGTGTTTTTAAATAAATGTGTGATGTATTAGCATGTCTGGATTTCACAAGGTGTGGTGACAAGTTTCTGACTTCTGTGTTTGCTTTAGGTAAATATGAGGTGACAGCAGTGAAAGCTTGATTGTGTTGTAATAGGAGCTTGCTGAGGTGAAAAGGGTATTAATCTTGAAAGCAGCTGGCAGGCCAGGCTCAGTGTGCTCACCTGATGGCCTTCTTCCTCTCTTGTGGATCAGAGGACACGTAGGCCTTCGTCTCTTCTGCCGCCCGCTGCATTTGCATCTCAATGACCTGTGGATGAGAGATGGAGGGCTCAGGATGACAGTGCAGGTGTTCAGAGGCCAGCCACTAGCCAAATGCTGATACGTCTTGACTGGCTGGTTTATCTGCTCTACCAGCACCTTTGGTGGGTAGCCTAGTCTGTTCAGTGTTCCTCTTCAGTTCTAATTTTGCCAGGTTTGACTTGTAAAACAGTGAAAATGACTGATGACTTTTGGAATGTTTCCTGCCCCCGAGTGCTTATTTGCTTTTCAAGCTCCTTGCCTCTGTCATGCAGTTGATATAATGGTATCGGTTTTCTTCCTGTGCAGTCTCATCTCTCAGTGCTTTCACCTCCTGTAAGGGAAAAGGCGGGGGAAAGAATAAAAGAACAAACACAAAAAAATCAACATATAAGAACACGCTAAATAAATGAGTACAATTTAATTGAACAGAATATTTTATCTAGTGTTGGACAATAACAAGACGTAATATTCTATCAATAAGACGGCAATAATTATACCTGTTCCAATTTGGATCTGTTGCTCTCCAGACCAGCAGCACAGCTTTCATATTGGGCCTTCTTTTCCTCATATTCCTGGGTTAGATCCTGTTATGATGGGAATGTCAAGCGTCATACAAACAAACAAAGAAATAAACAATTAAAAACATTAATTCTCTACAAAACATTATAGTATAGACTATTTTTATGCAGTCTTGTCATACCCTCAAAACTGTTTCACATCAGCATCAGATCAGAGTGCTGGTATTTGAGCAGTTTGACTTACCACTAGCTCTTACAAAGTCTATTCATGTCTTCCTGATCTTCATTAGGAGTAAGTTCACAACACAGAGAATTTGAGTAGTTTAAGAGTTTAATATGTGTTTAATTACTGGGAAATGGGTACAAAATTAGATGTCCTCTTTCATGTCCTCTTTTCGGAGTAGGAATTAACTCTTACACCCTTTTCACATTGATGGTTGATCCGCAGGTTTAGGGGTCACTAATCTGATGTGAAAGGTTCAACCAAGCTAAAAATCAACCAGAAAACAACAAAGGTGAAGATCAGGGTTGAAACCTGCTCCGCTTGGTGTGAACGCTCAGTATTTAACCTCAGTATGTCACTCCTTGTCTAGACTGTAATATTATGGGTTGTGGGTGTGAAAGGGGTATTCGGGTGTATCAATAATCTTTTGTCATGTCTTTTGAGGGTTCTTGCCGGTCTGGGGGCAAATCCTCTTTGGAAACACTAATTGGAACAATCTAAGGATTCTTTGGTCCGATACACAGAGAACTAGAGGTTTTATATTGTGTGTGGTGCTCACCTGACACTGTTGTCTCAGTGGCCTCAGCTCTTTGATAATCGGGGCGAGAGCAGACTTCTTCTCCACTATCATAGAGTTTAATTTCTTCACCTGTAAAAGACCAATAGCACATGCTGCATTCAAACTGCAAAACAACAAGAACTTAAATCTTTCCTTGACAATAACCACCCTCAGGTGCTCTTACACTGTTGTATACGATGATGCACTATTATATAGTACATCGTCTAGTTCAGTTAGTGATTTCCTACATTTCTCAGAATTAATGAATCAACAAATTCACATTGCCTGAATTTGTTGCATTCAGACGTTGATTTTTCCAGTTGAGTTGTGTCGTGCCCCTTACTCAGAACGGGACATGTCTTGCGGCCGCATTACATTATGGACTATTGAAGCTACTGTCGGTGGAGAAATTGGTATCTCTTCCTCTTCTATGATTGTTGAATGTCGGTGCAAAATGTTGAGTCTAGAAAGAAGCCCTTTCTCTTCAATTCTGAGGGTCTGACACCAAAACCTGACATTTACCGTTGACGTTTTAGATTCTTGGATTTTTTTCTGCAATCAAACTACATTGTAGCTGCACCACAAAAACAACAAAAGGGACCCAATGCAAAGTACATCGCCAACAGCGGTGTTTTAACAGTGTTAAAGTGTTATAGGGTGGATGTTTCCTTTAAGGCCTTCCAGGGCATTTGTAAGTTGTGAGGACTACTTTCAGGTTGGAGCCAGAGATGTTTGAATCCATCATTAAGAGTGGTCTTCCCTTTGCCAAGTGTGCAGGCTGCCAGGCTCTTAACAAAAAAAACCTTGACTATACCTTGGAACATGGCCTAATCGGTTGCAACTGGTTCATTTTGGGCCTTGACACAAAGGGATGACAGGTTGATAAATAGGGTTGAAATTGTGAGCTATGCTGAGCATTACCTTGTATTTCCTTGTGCTGTGAGTGACAACAACAAAGAGCAGGTCTGGCAGGCATGGGAGATCTTCAAAAATTACGAATCACACTTTCAAATCAAACAAAGAAGCTCAGTGCAAGGTTCTTCTGAAGTAACCGTTGACTATACAGTTGTGCTGACAGTGGGGGGGTTGGGGGGAAGACTGACAACATATCTTTCAGTGAAAAGTTGCTTAATAAAATGTACGTTCCACAAATCTGCCCAATGAATATTTGTATCTTTACAATACATATTTGTCCAAAAAGACGAGACCCAATCAGCTCTGTCACCAAGAGACGTTTTTCTGGAATTGCTCTGATCATTATTAATGGAGAGGGCTGACTTTGTGCTTTGTTTGTGCTTTTACACCTACGTGAAATTTATTTTACATTTATTACAGAGTCCTCAAAGTCAACTTCCTTTCATTTGTCAATGTGTGTGCTGGATGACATCACAACTTGGCTCTCGTTTCTAGCTTTGGGTAGGGACCATAGGAATATCATATCACTGTTGCTGAATCAAAAACCATGTACCTGCAAAAAAAGGCCAGTGTGTGTCATAAGACTCATTCAAAACAAAAATGGCCATGTAAACTTTGAATGCAAGTAAGAAAAAGAAATACATCAAAACTGGTGTTGTGTCGTTTATCAACAATTGCAGTGCAAATTTTGATTTAGGGTGGATTCTATAGTTATAGTTACCATCTCGGACATGCCATCGAGTGTGTGGCCCTTCTTCTCGTCCAGCTCACTCTTGATGGCCGAGACCCTTTCCAGTTCCTCCTGGGTGTCACTGTAGCCAGAGATCCCCTTCTGAGCCTCCATGGTTTGCTTCAAACACACAACAAAAAAACATGAGAGGGCATGGGAACCACAAATGCACATTCTCACTTTGTGCACTTTTTTCGTTATTATTTGATTATTCCCATTGTAGCTCTATTTCTTGGTGTTATTCTATGTCTTGTCTGCTGTAACACAGAAATTTCCCCCCGGGGATTAATAAAGTACCTACCTAAATCAAATCAAATCACATTTATTTGTATAGCCCCCTTAGAGACTGTAATCACTGTTACAGTCTCTAAGGGCTTCACAGTGCCCAACATGTGAAACAGTAAATGGTTAGTACACGACATCCCCAGCCTTGGACCCTCAACAGAGGACAAGGACAAAAAAAAAAAACCCAACCTTTTAGGGAAAAATTGGAAGAAAGCTCAGGAGGGGCTACTCTGAGAGGGATCCCCCTACCAGGACAGCTGGGCGTGCAATAGATGCCGAGTTTGGGCAGGCAGCGTATATGCAATTCATAAAAGTTTATTATGGTGGGACATTCAGATCTGATGTGGGGCATCACAGCAAACGGCAGCTCAGTCAGTGTCAGTGTCATCACCTACCCATCCATGCTTGAACAAATTATGCTTTCAGCAGTGAAATCAAATGGTCCACTAATATAAATCAAAATCCTTAAGTTAAACCAGTTTCATACTACTTACTATGATACATTGTGTACTACTAATTTTATTTATAAGAACAAAGACATACAGGGAATAAAAAGCCAAGTGGCTCCCCCTAAAATCTAAAGAAACTTCAATTAAATAACATGATTTTTTGTCATATAGATTTACGTCAGCCTATATAGAGGTAAACTCTTTCCCACAAATTAAAAAGATGGGTAAACTGAATTGAGGTGGGTTTATCCTTCACTACATCCCTGATTATAGCCTACTCCTTCATCCAAATTGATTTTGTCTCAATTACATCTTACTCATCTTACTTACAATTGACATCGCCTTAAAAATCGTCCATGTATCATCCTGTCCGTCAAACAGTTAGATCAGTAACTCTTTATTTAATATGGAACCTGACCGACCCCTGGCACTACGACTGCAGCATCAAAATACATAAAATTCAGTAATATTATCCTTTATATTGGGGATGAAAACACATTTCCGTTGCACTCTGCCACAAAGACGAGTGCATGTACGTAGAGGAGTGGACTGCATACACCACTAGCTAGACACGTGAACAGAAACATTCACTGCTGAAAGAATAAAATCCTAGTGTGGGATGCAGACAGCGTAGCAGATGCCGCCATCATAAATAGCAGCAGCTCAGCCTGACAGACTATCAACAAGTCAGGAGCTGGGATGGCGCAGAGGTGTGAAGTCATTTCTGAGAAGCTTCAACTGCTTAACACGGTGTGCATGAATAGGGATGAAGAAGAAAAGGCACATGCAATTTACTACAGAGAGCAGGGAGAGGGGTGGAGGAGATAGAGACAGGACACTATGGAGCAGGGAAGGCAAGAAGAATAAATAGGAGGGTAGGGGATTTCTGAGGTCCGGGTGTTGAGTGTGGTACCCTGAAAGTTAGAGACAGCAGCTTATGAACAAAAAGGTCTTGGCTTCAAATTCCAAGACTTAGAAAAAGTAATCTCTTCAGGCTACTGCTGTAAATAAGAATGTGTTCTTAGCCAACTGGTCTTATTTGAAAGTTTGAAAAATGGAGTATTACCAGTTGCTCTTGGATGGCCTCGTGCCTCTGTTTGAGGATCTCCTCGGTTCGTTGCAGCACCCCATACTCCGCTTTCATTTCGGCGATCTCCTGACGCTTCTTTTTGTACAGTGTTCCCTTGCTGCGCAATTTCACCACCAAACGCTTCAGCTTTGAAAAACCAAGAGACAGAATTGATTACTTTCAAATGAAATGAGTAGAAATGAGTGGAAATCATGGAAATCCAGAATCCATGTCAAATCCATGTATCTTTCTGAAACCAAACCTGCCTGCCACACGCAAAAGCTTCTTAATGTAAAGCATTGCTTGTTTAGAGAGTGAAGTGAAAAAAGGCAAAATGCATTTTATATTTGGTGACATGGTGTTCAGCAGACACTGCTGAAATACTGGGAGGCTGTTGGAGAAAACAATGGGTTGAGCCAGGGGAGGGAACGGATTAGAAAACAGCAGTGCCTGCAGCAGAAGTGCCTGGGGGGCCTCGCCGTGGACTGAAACAGTCACCCGATCCTTTCAGGCGTACAGCCAGCTACATAGAGAAAACATCTTCATCTGGCAGACACACCAATGACTGCCTGACTGGACACTCATTCACTCACTCTGCACCCTGACTCTTCTCTGTCGGGACACAATGAAACTCCTCCACAATCAAGAGCAGCTATAAATGTACATGGACACGAGAGAAGAGCTCCAGAAATCACAGAATGTGCTTCATGTCCCTTGGGGGCATGCAAGGCTTTGTGTGTGTGTGTGTGTGGCTGAGCATTTATTCTTTATGTATTTTGGGACATCAAGGGCAGACAAGGTTGAGAGAGGAATTAGCACAGCAGAATAATGCTGCATAGTGTTCCCTTGTCACCTACAGTATGTCCCCAAAACAACTGCTGCTATATTGGTTAGCACACACTCGTCTCAGACACGCACACATACGCACCCGCACGCACGCACCCACACGCACACACACCAATAGAAAGCAGCAGGTACTCTAAATAACTTCATGCGGCCCATACAACCAGGAATATGTAACATGTACAGCATAACATAAAGGACTCCATATTTCAAGATGAAAAGAGCATGTTACTCTGATTGGTGACAGAGTTTCATCTGAACTGAGACTGAATGTAACCAATGGGATGGCAGTTTGGTTGACACAGTGGTATCATGTTACCAGCCAACCAATAACGAGCAGACGTGGTCATCCCTCAGAGAGACACTGCAGTTGGTGGGTGGCATGTGATGACACATAACCAGCAGAATGGAAAATACCTCTGATAAGGTGATCATCTCCACCATGGCCGATGGCCCGTGCAATCTAACATGCAGTGTAGAGGCTGGTAGAGGCTGGTAGAGGCTGGCAATCTTATGGCAATAGTCTTGTTTGTTTAGGGTAATTATACTAATGTCTCAGAAATAATGTGGTAATCATTTACTGATTACAATAATACATGTAGCACCTCTAATGTGTGATAATTTGATATTTTATGGATCCCCGCAAACAATCTTAAACACACACACCATCCATAGGGATTGATGGAAGTCCCATGGGACACAGGGGACAGCAGGGAGAAAGCCATTGCCATTTCAGACATGCTGCGCCTTGACGGCCTGTCCAGCTCTCAGCACATGGATGTCACTGTGTGTCAAACGCCTGGCTATAAAAACTCTCAGCCAAAGGCATATGGTCACAGCACAACCCCTGTCTGTCAGCATCCCCCCGCTCATACAGGACTGTTTATAGTTTATTCAACAGGCGAGGTGAGGAGCCGTCACTCTTTATCCTTGATCTTAATGTTTGCATAGGTCAAAGGGCGCGTTGACACAAAACAACACTGGCTTGGTTTAAGACGCTGTAAAGTTTGAGTCTCTCTGCTAATAGCTCAGCGTTGCTCCCCAACGTGACAGAGTACACCATGCCATGTGTGACATGACAGGGGGAGTACATCCTCATCATGAGTTAAATATAGACAAAGGATTTATGCAGCAATTTTGTTTAATGTGTTCTGCTGACTTGAATTAGAAGATTGATTACACCAAAGATTAGGAAAAGGCCAAAATGTAGGCAGTCTGTCTAGTTCATTTCCTTGTTCTGGGTATTCTCTGTTGTGTTCTATTTATGGCTCTGTATGGGAATGTGGGGGAGAGTAGGGAAAAGGGAGAAGATACATTAGACAGTGAGCCCCTCAGTGTTTACATAGGAGCAGAAATAGCCTCTTGTGTTCTCTGTGGCTCACAGATCTACTGGTGCACATTCAGATCAAGTTGAGCTGGTGTTTATGTGTAGTGTTAGAAGTAATATTAACAGTTGCCTCATATCAAAACGAAAAAAGAGATAATTATACAGTAAATGATTTTGTTTTTGCTGTTGGTAGAAAAACTGCATACTTCAGATACTGGGCAAAACAATAATGTAACACATGCTAAAAACATCACCACAGCTCAACAAATTGAAAGCTGGCAGATATTCAGGGAGTGTGTTAACGGTTGTGATAAAAAGCAGTTTGAGTTGTATACCTCGTCGCCCTGGACGACCTCATCTCCGTTCAGATCTCGAGCCTGGCTCGTCCTCTGGGCCAGCTCCCTCTCAGCTGCTGCCAGCTCCTCCCTCGCTTCCTGCAGCTCCTCTGCCTTCGCCTCCTTCTTACGCATGATGATGGAGGCCTGCAACAGTCAAATTCCAAAGGGCATACAAACATGATAAAATGAGTGTCTGGTCAGTGACCTTTAACCCATGAGTGAGTGAATATAGGCAACGCTAGGAGGTTCACAAGGAAAGAAATAACAGCTATCAGCAATTGCCAACCCTGCCTTTCTGTTGCCAAAAAACTGACAGGCAAACCACCAAGGTATTGAACTTTTCTAACATAAATAAACATTTATGTTAGAACCTCTGGACTTCAACATCCTTTATCCAAAGCAAACACCCAAATGGACCACAAGACAAAGAAAGACAAAGAGAAGATGAAAGACATTAAGGAAAGGGAATAAAGAAACCACCTGTTGCCTGAAAAGGGTCAGTTTGTCATCCATGGGGTCATTTCTCATCATCCTCTTCTCAATCAGCTGGTTTATCTGAGAATTGACGTCCTTAATCTGTGAAAGTATAAATATTAGAAGACTCAGAGGCTAACAGAACAAATCTTCCAAATGGGTGGTCCCTGATAAATGTATAAGGACATAAACACTACCACCCCATTCTTGTCATCACCTTGTTCTCCAGTTCCTGGAGGTCAGCCTGGCCCATGGCGGGCTCGGACACCACTTTCTGCAGGTATTGCACTGTGCGCCTCTTACTCTCCAGCTCTTTAGGGAGTTTTTCAGAGACCATGTAGGAGTTGATCTTGATCTCCTCTTCCAGCCTCTTCATCAAGCCTGAGAGAGACAGAGCTTTCACTTAGCTCTTTGATCAGGATAAATCAAGTCTGATGGCCTTTCAAACACAATGAGCAACAGCTTACTTACTGGCTTTTAATACTCACTGAAGTAAAACAAATGATCAAGTATGTATTATGCAAAGCCATTGAGTGTATGATTTTTTTTATTTTAATTTTTTATTTTAAATCAAGCTACCACCTTGTGTAAAATCTGTAGATATTTAAAATTGTCTTTCATAGTTTTATATAGGGTGAATACTTTTGGGCATGCACACTTTTTTAATATTATTTATACTACACTGCTCTCTGCACCTTATTACCATTTGGTTTTGCTTACTGTTTGATCTTATTTCTCCTTAATCACTTATTATTTACTTTACTTATTTACTTATTTGACTTTTTTTACTTACTTACGTGTTAAGTTGAGTTGACCCGGAGGACAAGAATTTCATTACTGGTACTGATGTTTGCACTGTTATCTAGTACTTGACAATAAACTTGAAACACCACTGTGATAAATGAACTCACTTGTGCAGCTCCACCTCTGTTTGGTCATTTTGGAAACTGTAAATGTGTAAATCTCTCCTCTAGCTGAAGAGCCCAGCGCCAGATGAGAACAAAAACACCAAATTCCACATCAGATAAGCTCTCTTGGAGCACTTCAAAGATCAGTATAATTATAGCACCTTAATAGATGTGAGCCACTTAATTGAGAAAGACCCTAACACTTTGCAGTGTCCTTGAACTTCCATCCAGCTGTGGCAGCTACAGTGGACCATGGTTACTCACTCTCTGAATTGGCACCTGCTGCTGCCTGTTGCAGATCCTTCAACTGCTGCCGGGATCTCTGCAGTCTCTGCTCTGCCTGGAAAAGCTGAGCACACGCAAATGATAGCTCCATTACTATAGTTAACACAGAATACCTAATAACATGTAATAACTAATGATGTTTAGTTTAATTGGCATGTGTTGAGGCATGCCTCAACGATTTTTGTTAAACTGCTCTGGGGTTTCTGGTTATGTCAAACAAGAAACAAGATCTGCAAGCTCTTACAGTGAGATGTTGACTTGGAGCAGCATTGTGAAGTAAAGACTATAGAGAAAAACTAGTCCCAACATGTGAGGTATTCAGGACAGTGCACAGTAAATTGCTTGACTGGTTTATGAGGGACGACAATGTAATATACCACAGTGAGAAAATGTTATGATAAACCAAAAGCAATCATAGACAGTTACTTGGTTCTTCTGTTCTTGTTTCTGTTGAGTGAGAGACCCCTCTCTCTCCTTCTCCACACGGAGTTGTCTGGCTAGTTCCAGCATACGTTGGTGGGTGGACACTGACTCCACCTAGTGGATCGACAAGTTAATATGACAGCATACTAGGGGAGATTATCACAGGATCATCATAAAGCAAACAAGCACAACTTGACAGACTCAAGTTTCCCCTTTTGGCAGGGCCTATAAGTAAGACCCACTAATGCTACCCCCCTTACTCAACACCCTGGTTAAAGGGAAAAGCCTTAGAAGAGGTCATGATTTTATTTCTCAATGAATCCCAAAGACTCTCAGACATTATCAGAGGGTAGGAGTCTTTTTAGACAGTTTGCCTTACCCTCTTTTTCAGCCTCTCCACACGTTTGATTAGCTGGTCTTTCTCCTCCTCCATTGCACTAATGTCCTAATATTGGGGAGAAAATTGATGGTTTTAGGGCATTGTATCAACGTAGCTTAAAAAGTTGACGGATTCTATAACATAGGGTCAGTTGTAAAATCACGTTAATGTGACATCAATTTATACTGAGCAGAGCTTGCATCAAATAACTTTCAGAAGACAGCTACAGTTTTTTACCCTTCTGATTTCTGCAGTGGAGAAGCCAGAAGTCCTCAGCTGCTCACACTCCTTGTGGTATGTCTTAAATCCTTCCACCAGCTCTTCATACTATAAAATCCACAGTATTAATGCTTAGACTCTTGCCATTTAGGTTGTTACCATTTCACATTCAAAAACCAGGAAAGGGACATGATGGATGGTATATGTAACACGCTGACACACCTGGTGATAGGTGTCAGTGATGATATCATCCTGCAGGAACTCTGCAGGCACCTCTAGTTTAACAAGAAAACGAGCCAAGTAAGCCCTCTTCTTCAGCTCTGGGACCCTCTGTAGCAGCCAGTGGAGGATGGGGTGGATCACAGGCTTATTGCCAGTCACCAGACCCTGTCTGAAACTGCTCCTGTATGAAATAAGAAGACAGAATGATGACAACACCCAAATGAAACTACTGGTGTGGTCTGCCTTAGCAACAACAATGAGTACTTACTCAAATGAGGAGGGGTCTTTGAGTTCTTGCAGATTACAATAAATACTTACACGTCAGGAGGATTGCCAGGAGGCTTATATTTCAGCATCCCCAGCAGAGTAAACATTCTCTTTGCAGTCTGTTCAGGCATTTCTTCACGGATATCAATAGCTTGCTGGAAAGAATAAAGTCAATATAAATACTCTTCATTTAAGATGCAGAACTTACACATCAATCGTGTCATCACGTTAGCTTTCAGTTATGACTGTCACACAGTCACGAGAGTCAGTACAGTGGTTAAAGCCAGTCGCTCACCTTAGGGTCTATTTCAGCCAGAACATCATTTAGAATTTGCAGCAGTTGCATTGGTTCGAGGGAGTCAAACGTGATGAGGTTGAAGTTTTTCTTAAAGGGGTCTTTGCTAAGTTGTTCGACAATAAATTTCAGCTGTTCGCTCATCTTGAAAGCTTTGAAAGCTTACTATGGCGAGTCCTGGTCCTCTTTGCTGTATTAGCCAGCTAACGGGTTTAACTTAGCGCTGTATCGTCAGCTAACGTTAGCCAACAAACAACTCTAAAGGCCAAATTACTTGTTGGTGATCGGTTACAAGGTGGGGTCGGATAAAAAATATAAAGATGCGATATAAAGATAGAAAATATTCGGTGAAGACACGTTTATCAATATATCGTTAACGTTTGCTAATTAACCTTTCTGCTAGTTAGCCGTTGTTGTCAAACTACGTCTTGGAAACCAGACACAAGCGTCGCGAGCTGGTTGCCAACAGGAAGTAACCTTGGAAAGTTCGTTCACGAGGGTAATTTTGCGTTAAAGATGCGCAAAATCTCTTTTCACTATCGTTTTACAGACACTGTGCATACAACGATAAAACCTAGTCCTGTGTTCTTTAAAACCCCTTTGGAATTAAATAAATGCAAAATAAAACATGTAAATAAATATGGAACATTTATTGAAATTAGTGCCGTTTGGAGAATTTTATATATGCCGAATTAAAGAGTGACTCCCAGCAATTCAAATAAAGTCTTGAGACATACTTTAAGGGGTATCTACCTTTGCCAAAAAGCAAGGCCACATTAAATTACGATTTTCAATCATTTTGGGTGATTCTGTATCGAGGCAAAGGTGTCTGCAAATATCAAATTAAATCTATGACCACTGTCGCCCCGGTAAAACAGAAACACCAGCAAACTGCAACATATTTAAGACTTCTAAAACAGAATTTAAGACTAAAAATACTATACCCAGCTGTATTCAAAACCTTTAACGTCTCGAATTTAGATACTATAATTTAATATGCTTTAAGGTTTAGGCAGTACCTGCATGCCGCCTGTCAGCCTAAGTGAACCTTTGAACCGCCAGATGGCGATATTTTCACAGGACAACGAGTTCAACTTGCAACACAATGAACTTTGTCAGGAGCAAACACTTTTACAGAGCATGAAGGGTACAACTGTGAGTGAAGGTGTGGCTAGGAGAAGAATTTCAGGTAAGGGGTAAACAAATCAACGCAAAAGTTTAGCATCCAACAAAGGATTGTTGTTGTTTGGGATGTCGGGACTTCGAGTTTCTACATACTGCTCATCCACCTGACCTGCAACCAGTCTCAAGATCATCTTCCAGCATGTTCAATTCATGTTCACCACGTCGTGGGACGGTTTAATGCCTTTAAAGTAGTCTGTTTATCTCTATTATTTTATCCCTCTTGTTGTACACTCTTCCTCGGTAACTGAGATAAATCCACTCTCGACGTTGCCAGCTCTACCTGCAAAGCCAGCAAATGGTTTTGATTTAAAAATAGTATTTAAACGACTGCTCGTTGTTTTGATACATTTTAAGTACAAGCACAGCCTAAATCACAGCCGCGTAGCCCCTCCTCCTTCTGCAGCAAGTATAACGCTGACGAGTGGCCAAACCCCAGAGTGCTGCGAGTCGGTCTCACATCAAGACACACAGCGGAGGATCTCCAGAGAACACAGCCACAGACAAGGATAAAGTGAGGGGAATACTGACACAAAGAGGGATCATCTTAATTTTCTTGGACTTGAAAGGAATGAAGGAAAGGAACTTCGGATATTGCGTCAGTGGGATTGTTTCTTATGTTTGAGTTAAGACTGTAAACTGACCAGAAGGCAAAGAAAAGTTCCTATAGAGTGAGTCCCTAGTTACCATCTGCAAAAGAGCACTTTATATTTTGTTATTATAGCATATGGTAGCAATAATGGAAACTTTGAGTTGTAGAAAGTTATGTTCAAGTCATGCTTTAGAAATTGATATGTTTCTATTGTTAGTTGATTAAATACTTTCTGTCAGAACAACAACAATGGTGGAACCAGTGGGTTTTGTGGAAGCATGGAGAGCCCAGTTCCCTGAATCGGATCCCCCTTGCATGGAGCTGAACTCATTGGGGGACATTGAACAGGAACTGGACAAATGCAAGGCATCTATCAGGCACTTTGAGAAAGAAGTGAACAAGGAGCGCTTTCGGATGATCTACCTGCAGACTCTTCTTGCAAAGGAGAGGAAGTCTTATGATGGACAGCGATGGGGCTTCAAGAGGACGCCCCAGATCAATGCAGGCGACCAGTCCAGTGGCCAGGACAGCCAGAGGTCCCACACAGACACATCAATGGAGGAGCAGCAGCGAGGGGTCGGTGAGACAGGAAGGAGTAAACCGCATCCAGAGGGAGAGGTGGATGGTGTAACCCCAGCCAAACAGAGGGGTGGGATGTCACCTCTACGACTAGAGACAGACATGCCCGATTCCCCTGTGGGCATGGGCTCAGTGGCGGTTCTGAGATCCAACTTTGAGCGCATCAAGCGAGCCAACTCTCACACAGCCGGGGATGGGAGAGGGTTGTCAGTGATGGGCAGTCCAGAGAGACCCTTCTACGTGAACATGGAGTACCATCACGAGAGAGGGCTGGTCAGAGTCAATGACAGGGAAGTCTCGGACAAGATCAGCACCCTTGGCTGCCAGGCCATGCAGATGGAGCGTAAGCGGTCCCTGCACTCCCTCCCAGGGAACCTGTCAGCCGCTACAGGGGACATCAGCAAGTCTGTCCAGAGAGGCCGATCGGCTGAGGGGAGCTGCAGCTATAATGGGTCGTTCGATGACGTAGAGGTCAACCCACACTTCCTCAAAGACAGTGTTTACCGTTCCACTGGGGGGAAGTCTGAGCGGCAGCCAGCGGACTGTCAGCCCTACACCAGTGTGTATGTCGGGGGGATGATGGCTGACGGCGATGCCAGAGTTATCCACATTAGGGACCACAGTGTAGAGGAGGATCCACACCTCACCTGGCCAAGGCGTTCCTACTCACCTGGTAGCTTTGACGATGTAGGGGGTGGCTACACGCCAGACTGCAGCTCTAACGAGAACCTAACATCTAGCGAGGAGGACTTCTCCTCGGGCCAGTCCAGCCATGTGTCCCCCAGTCCCACCACCTATCAGATGTACAGGGAGAAAAGTCGCTCACCCTCCCAGCAGTCCTTTGACAGCAGCAGCCCCCCCACACCCCTGTCTCAGAAACGTCTGAAGCAGCAGGTGGTGGTGTCTGAGGCCTCCATCATCGGAGTACGTAAAACAGGTTCCATCTGGCCCAGCGATGGGGACTCCACCACATCCAGCAGGACGTCCCATGACAACAGTGTCCAAGGAGATCTGGGTAGGTAGGTAGGTAAGACAGATGCAGGATCATAGACACCAAAGTGTTCTGATGAGTACAGATATGAAAGCTGAAGTACTAAACAGCACATTAAAGGCCCACTCTAATCACTCTGAAAGATGTCTGGGCTTGCCTTGGCTGACCTTGATCCAGACTAAGCCAGTGATGTGTTAAATGCACCTGCAATCTCTTTAATGAATTCCTAATATTTTGACCCACTATTATAAATCTCCCTAAAATGTATGCTGGAGCCAGGATTATCTTGCACTTTAAATGCACTGAACCCTTACAGCAGCCCAGTGGTTTTGTAGAAGAGTGCATGACTTGTTTTCTTGACCCTTTGTAAGCATGCCTGCAATCTCTCTCTCTTTTTTTTTGCCCCCTTCTGCTCTTTGCCCATTGAGTGCTGTAGCGCTCTTATAGAGATGCTCTGAGTGAGACAGCGGGTGCCCCCGGGCCTGTCCACCCAGAGTGTTTTTGTGTCAGCACACATCAGTGTTGTTGTCCTTGGTGCAGAGTAATTAACTTAAAGGGGTTTGTGTAGCGTGATAAATTTAGGGAAGCTCTTTGTTACGGGAGGCGGGTAGGAAAAAGCCCTGACAACTCACTAAAAAAGAGGATCGAGGGGCTCAAAGTGTGTCACACGGCTTCCCATCAAAATTTCAGCCATCAGTGTTTCCTGTTGTTATGCGTGAACACAATAGGAGAATCACTCATCTAGAACGGGTATTGACACGGTAACAATGTAACAATGTTAAGTGGGATAAAGAGAGTGGTCTTGGCAATTCGGTACCGTCAAGGACATAAGAGAGGAGGGAGTGAGGGTTCCTCTGCAAAAATGTTTATCAAAGTGAATGATACTCAAGGACATTTACTATTACTGCTTCATAGAACAGGGAAGTGGATTGATTCTGTGTATTTCATGCCAAATTGTCAACAGGACAGGATTGGCGTACAGACTCTTTGTGGATTTGGAGCCGAAAATTGACTGCTTCTACCAAAAGTGTTATCCACTGTGGAGCAGATTAAGCAGATGATCAGAATAGGCTGTTGTTATATAAGGTGATTGGGTCCAAAGCTCTTGACACAAAGCATGCCATGAACAAGCAGATAGTCTATGATATAATAAGCATGAAGAGTAAGCTAGCACGCCGCTTGGATGGCTGAAACGTGCAAATCCATTCGATCTGGCTCTGCCTCATTCCACTATGCCATTTGTCGCGCAATATTGCAAACACACTGTCATGCGCTGTTTTTTCTCCATTGTTTTCATTGGACCAGGGAACATGTTGCTGAGGTCATGGCAGCACTGTTTCATGTGAACCCTGCTTTGTGGATTAGCAGAAATCTGGATTTATTTTCTGATGTTACAAAAACGTTACTGTGCACATTGCTGGATCAGGACTTGGCCAGGGAGCGGTTTTGAGGCAAGCCTCGCAATAAACTGCTCTCTGTTGTGGTTAGTGACTTCTGGAGAGTTTTCTTTTTTGTTGCATTTATTATAAAACACCACAACATTCGCTAAAATATATTAAGTCAGCCTAGTGACGCTAACTTTATGTCACTGTTGTAAAGGAGCTGTGTACCAGCTTAACACTGCACCTATTAGGCTAAGCTTCATATAGAATTCACATGTTTGTGGTTACGCCTACATGAGGCTTTACATACATGGACCCTCTGAACTTGGTGTGTATGCTTATGTTACACACTATATCTATGTTTACCTTAAGGAATATCTGAATGGTGGAGCAGACAGCAGCATGGTGGCAGGGCCTCGAGGGAGATGGTCAGACTGGACATAAACAAACCTACTTATACTGCCACCAACCCACTGCATCCCCCTAATCTCGGTGAAATGGTCTAAAATTGACACATCTCAAGGGTCTTTTTTTCTATGAATAGGAGAATGAGTGTTGTCTCCTGCTTTCTGGTTTTCTAGGCCAATTGTCAAGACTGGCTGTGAATAGAGCTGCTGATTAGCCGTAGGCCTTTAAGGAGGCCAACTCTCTGATGGCTCTATTTTGCCATAATTAATTATCATCATGACACTGACGTGCCCGTGGCCAGTCTTTTGCTATGGCTGAAGGAGAGTGGGCGTGTAGACTGTCTCATGGCTAATGTGTTACAGTGAGTGGATGAGGGCATAGGAGAGTAGGTGAAAGGCCAAAGGTCAAATATTAAATCTACCATTAGTTTAATTGTAATCCCTGTGCAAAACCAGAGACTTTTTTCTTTGTGGATGCATACTAGTTGAGCCTGGCACAGTTTCTGTAGGTAGACGGGTCTGTCTACGGTGGTTTTGACCCACGGCTTTGACACTAATGGAACGTGTCTGTCTGAAAGGTGATGAAGTCTGTCTGAATGTCTGGCTTCAGTTCAGGGGTTGGTACAACTTGCTGCCTCAGCAGGAATCAGAAAAAGTACTGGCCCACACTACTGGTTAATTGCAGACTCATGAATATTTGAGGTCCCTGAAGGAAGCCCAGACAGGCTTATCATTGTACCTGGATATCAACATAGAGGTTTAGTGGTTAAGGAAGAAAGAATTCAGCCTCTCCCTTTCCTAGAATAAATGTAGGACTACGAGAGGAAGTGCTAGCAGCTCTCTAGGGCTTTAAGTAGGTGTGTGTGTGTGTGTGTGTGTGTGTGTGTGTGTGTGTGTGTGTGTGTGTGTGTGTGTG